>MNCI01034627.1:326591-574374 GCA_015680685.1 Gnetum montanum
CTAGTACTCTTACTCACTTCAAGTGTGAACATGGAAGGGATTCTTAGCATTAGAAGGACCCTAATGAACACTATCGACTAGTGCATTCAATTCATTTCTCACCTATTGTATTAAGGTAAGTATATTATTTCCTTACTTACATTTAAAAGGAAAGAAGTCTATACTTATAAAGTTAATAATTCTTGTGATTATCAAAATAACACTTCTTTTGAAGATAGGCATGAAAATTTTTGTCATAGCATTCTCTCTTTCTAAAATTTGTGTATTGAAATAAAAGATGCTTTACATGCCAAGGAAATAAAAATCAAAATTCTTGATAATGAATGCACTTACCTCAAAAAGGAAAACTTAGATGTTAAGGCTGAGATTCAAAAACTAACAAGATTATTTGAGCAGTTGAACAAGAGCTCTTTGGAGAAACCTAAGAATCAAAAATAGCATTCATCAAGGCATGGAAAATCTTCTAGGTCAAATTACTTGAAATGTTTCTTTTGTAGTAAATATGATCATGTTCAAGCTTATTGTTATCTTAGAATGCATCATCACTCTTGGACTTTGCAAAACTAGCCTAGAAAGAAAACCATGTAGGGTTAAAAAGAGAAAGAAGGCAAGCTTAAAAATAATTTGATGGCACAAATTACCATCTCTAATGATAATTATAGAACATGGTATATTGATAGTATCTATTCAAGGCACATGACAGGTGACAAATCCTACTTCACTCACTTCAAGGAACAAAATTGTGGTACAGTCATATTTGGAGATGACACAAAAGCATCCATAATAGGTATTGGTACCACAGGAGGAAAAGGTAAGAGACTACCCACTGTGAATAAAGTGTTTTTCATTGATGGATTAAAACATAATCTTCTTAGTATGAGTCAACTTTGTGGCCCTATTTTTAATGTTACCTTTCCAAAAGATAGTTGTAGAATACAAGATTTATCTATTGGAAATGTTATGTTGAAAAGGTCAAGGAAATGAAATGTGTACATTAGAATTTTTGGAAATTCTACTAACCTTGAATCCAAATGTTTAGTATGTTGTGCAGATGATACTCATCTTTGGAATTGGAGACTAGGACACATAAATAAGAAAATTCTCAAGACCTTAGTATCTAAAGATTTTAATCTCAATACATGTGAAGCCTATCAAAAAGGAAAACAAACGAAGGTAAGATTTGGTAAGAAAAATTTTATTTCAACTACTAGTCCCTTAGATCTACTTCATATGGATGTGGCTGGTCCAATTCAAACTCTTAGGTTAGAAAAGAAAGATATTTTTTTACCATTGTTAATGATTATTCTCACTTTACTTGGGTTTCTTTTTTGTATCACAAAGATGAGATGTTTGATCATTTTTTGAGAATTAGTAATCAGATCTAAAAAGAAAAAGGATATGGTATTAAAGTTATTACAATTGAGAATGGAGGTAAGTTTAAAATGCAAATTTTGAATAGTCTTGTCAACTCAAGAATATTCTTGATCAATTCTTTGTTGTAAGAACTCCTTAATAAAACACTATAGCTAAACATAAAAACATGATTTTGAATGATATGGGAAGGACAATATTAAATGATTGAAGCCTTCCACATCACATTTGAGCTAAAGCCATCAACACCACCAGTTACATATCCAATAGAGTTATGGTAAGAATATTTACTTCTAAAACTCCTTATGAATTATGGATTGGCAGAAAGCCTTTAGTATCTTCTTTTCATGTTTTTGGTTCAAAATGCTATATTCTAAAAGATAAAGATAACTGAGGAAACTTTGATGCAAAAACTAGTAAGGATATTTTCTTGGGATATTCTCTAGTTAGTAGAGCATATAGATATTTAACAAAAGAACTAATATGATGGAGGAAATCATAAATGTCAAAATATATGATTATGATCTTCCTAGCACTAAACTTTATGATGAAGTTGTTCCCATCCAAAAAATATCTAGCCCAACTTTAGTGCAAGATGAAAAAAATTCAGAACCTAGTACCAATCATGAATAGAAAGAAAATGATGATAATCAAGAGATGTCTCTTGCTATACCAAAACTACCCAGACTTTTGAAAACATATTCTCTCAATGATGTTATTGGGGAAGTTCAAGATTGTGTCTACACTAGAAGTCAATTCAAAGAAATGTGTGCATTCTCTACTTATCTCTCTTAACTTCAACCCAAAATCTTTAAAGAGTTTGAAAAAGAGGAAGGTAGGATTTCTGCTATGCAAGATGAACTTATTCAATTTGCTAGAAATGATGTATCGGAATTAACTCATTGGCCTTATGATAAACCTTTTATTGAAAAAAAATGGATCTTTAGGAATAAGACTAATGATAATGGAAAAATCATTAAAAACAAAGCTAGATAGTTTTCCAAAGGATACAACCAATAAGAAGGTATAGATTTTTATGAAACGTTTTCTCTAGTTGCTAGATTGGAATCTACTAGACTTCTTCTTGCCTATGCTAGTATTAACAACATTAAGCTCTATTAAATGGATGTAAAAAATGCTTTCTTAAATGCAACCATTAAATAAGAAGTATACATTAAGCAACCTAAGTGATTTGTTAATTCAACCAAGATTGATCATGTCTACAAACTCAAGAAATCTCTCTATGGTCTTAAACAAGCTCTAAGAGCTTGATACAAAAAGCTTTCTCAACAACTCATACCAAATGGATTTACAAGAGGTAAAGCTGATGTTACATTATTTATTAAAAGAGAAGGTAAAGATCTTTTAATTTTTCAAATCTATGTTGATGATATTATTTTTGGTGCCACTAACAAAATTATTTGCAATAAGTTTTCTAACCTTATGTAGTCTAAATTTGAAATGAGCATGATGGGAGAACTTACAAACTTTCTTGGGTTTTAAATCTATCAAATGCCTTATGGAACCTTCTTATGTCAAAGAAAGTATGTAAAATATCTTCTATGAAAATATGATTTGGCTAATGTTAAAGTTAAGAGTACTTCAATGGCTACAAGTTTTAAACTTGTTAAAGATGATCAAGGTAAGCCTATTGATTCGAAGCTTTTTAGAGGTATGACTGATAGTCTTCTTTATCTAACTACTAGTTGATTGAATATAGCCTTAACTATAGGATTGTGTGCTACATATTAATAAAATCTAGAAGATTCACACTACCAGGTTGTTAAACAAATCCTTCACTACTTAAAAGCTAGTACTAACTGGGGCCTTTAGTATCCAAAGGATTCCTCCCTTACACTTACTAGTTATTGTGATGCAGATTGGGAAGGATGTTATGATGATTGCTATAGCACAAGTATTAATTATTTCTTCTTGGGAAGAATTCTCGTTTCTTGGACATCTTTCAATCGTGAAAGCTGAATACAACTCTACTAGTAGTTGTTGTGCTGAAATACTTTGGATGAAGGAAACTCTCAGAGATTTAGGCATGCATGCAAACTCAATGTCTATTTATTGTGATAACAAGAGCACCATTAACATGACCAAGAATCCAATTCAACTTTCTTGTACTAAACATATTAAGATTTTCCATCATTTCATATGGGAGCATACACAAAGTGGTTATGTCAAACTATAGTTCATTGGAATTGAGAGTCAACTAGTAGATTCCTTCACAAAATCCATGGATGAACATTGATTGGCATCTCTATGCAAGCATATGGAGATAGGAAATTATCTTGTCTTGTGAGTATTTTTCATTCTATTTATTCTTACTTCAAATAAAAGAAAATCAAACAAACATACAAAATCCAAAACTTCAAAAGTATTTTATTTTCTTTATGCATCTATTTAGGGGGAGTTTATCTCACATTTTTGGTTATATCCCAAAAGGGAGAGAAGTAAAATGTGTTATTATTAGAACAAGACTAACCCACTTTCTTAAGTTTTTGACATTACCAAAAAGGGAGAGATTGTGGACCTTTTGGTTTTGGTATGTCAAAACATTAAGAAAAATGAAAAAAAAAATAATTTGTATGTGTGTAGTTGTTGTGCTTAAAGGACTATAACTTGCATTAATCAAAGCTATGTATTGAAACGATGCATTCATCATGCAAGAGAAAGTGAAGAAAGATGTCTCTAATCATGAAAGATAAAGTGAAGAAAGATGTCTCCAAGAAGTAATAGACCTCTTGGAAGATTTGGAGTGAACTCAAAGATAGTTCAAAAAGATGTCTTCAGAAATAGTAAGATGTCTTTCTCAAGCCAAATCCATCTTTCATGAGGTAGAGACATCTTTACAAAATCCAAACCAAACACAAAAAGATGTCTTCCATTGAGAAAAGATGTCATCCAAGATGGGGACTTTAGAAAGATGTCTTTTAGGAATCAAAGACATCTTCCTAGATTTGAAGCCAAATTCAAAGGAATGTATCAGGCATGAGAAATACATCTCTCATGACCATTGTAGATTAATGGCTAGCTACTGCATGAGTTTCAAAAAGGATTTAGCAACATGGTAACTATAAGAAGACTTCATATGCATTGGGAAATGAGCAAGCATTATTGTATTCATTGTACAATCATTTGTAATCATTGAATTATTTGTTGCTTCTCATTGACTAATCATTCTAGCTTTGTAAAGTGTGTTATACCTAACTATGCAAGGATTAACAAATTGAGTTGCAATCATTCCTTATATTTCTTGTTCTTGTTTCCATGAGGGGTTGAGTTCTTTAAGCTTGTCAAGATCCTATAGGATTGAGTTATTACTACTATAGTATAACACTCTCAATTATAGATCATTATTGTAAGGGTTGTGAAAGCCTTGAAACCACATTTCCAAGTTGGATGGAACCTTGCAGGGTTGAGTGATTAATGCTATTGTATAACAATCCAAATTGGGGCTTGATGACTATATACAATGTGGACTCTTCAATCATAATTTGAGAGCAACAAATTCTAGAGGTGAACTTGCAATCTACCCTCCAAGTGTGGAGTACCCATGTTAGGGAATTACATAAATTTGTGTGTGTGTTCCTTTTTTGTTTAAGTTTTGATTTTGGGAACTTATTCATCCCCCTCCTTCTAAGTTCAATGATCCACACCAGGTACTTATAAATTTTAGTTCTAAGCACTGTACATGTTATGCTTCATTGATTTTTGTTTAGTAATGATCATGATCATTTGATTATTTTACTACTCTTGTTGTAGCTCAAAAGCCATAGGCAGAAGCCTCCATGTCTACCTTCTGTGTGCAACCATGGGTGGAAACCCCTAATAAACTAAAATTTATGTGAGATGCGGCTGAAGATATGATCAACTAGTTGCAAAACATAGCTCTTGAGATCAGTAAGAGTTTTAACTCATTCAATTTTTAGTAATTTTATATTTTTAATCTATTACTTGGTTTTCATGGTTATGTAGTTTTTGTTGTTGACTAGTTTCATTTTGTTGGATTTTGTTCTATGTTGGTTAAAGTGCCTAACCTAAGGTAGGATCCTAATAAGCCAATAAAGGTCAGAATGTTGCCTTCCTTACCTTCCAATATGAAGAATGTCCCATGTAAGCCTTATGAGGGTGCCACTAGATGTGCATTCTCATGCACTAACTCTTTGTGTGAATGTAGAGGCTCTAATGACTTGTTATGGGAAAAAGTCATAGCATTGAGAAAGAAGAAAAAAAATTGAAAGAGGAGGTAATAGACCTCAAGGATCATAAAGACTTCATAAAGGCTCAAATAAACAATATAGAATCTTTATGCACTAAGGGAATACTCTAGTCTTGCTACTAGAATGTGCTTCAAAGAAAGGTCATCCTTGCTAGAGAAATTGTACAACATAAGCTTTAGGTCAATCTCATCAACTGCAAAGCTAGTGAGTGGAAGGACTACTACACTTGGGTCCTTCATTGGGCTCATGTACAAAAGAACCATAAGATGATCTATAAGGTTGAGTGAGATGCCTAACTCAAGTGGCTACAGGAGGAGTCTACAAAGTGGTGGAAGCTAGAGCTATTTATGATGGGTATTAATGTAAAGGATATCTATAAGATATTTGTAAATAATGTGGCTATAGCTACTTCTTCTACTCTTAAAATCACTACCACCTTAGGGGAGGCAATTTCAGCCATGTTTTTGCATGATCTCCCTACATGGACCAAGATTAACAGGACTAGTATTCTCACAAGTCTTGATCCTGGGGACATTGATTGGACCAACTTGTCTAAAGATGAACTCCTCCACTATCTAGAGGTTGATCTTCAGACTTTTACCATAGAACATATGGCTCCAAAACCATCTTATGTTAGTCCATTTAATTTTAGTTTCATTAATTTTCATTTTGATGTTTATTGGTTACTAATCAATTTTGGTCTTTTCATGTTAGAAGCAGTAGAAGACATCAATGGCCCCAGCAATGGGGATAGAGATGATGATCCACTTCATTTACCAAACACTCCATACTTCCACTAGTTGCTTCTTTTTATGCCCATTTCAATTTTAGTTGATGTGATTTTTGATGTTGATGATGTATGGCTAGTGTTAGCCAAAATAGTTTATTGTTTAACATTTTGTTATTTGGACACTTTTACCACATTATGTGACCATGGTTATGTTGTTATGAAAATTTTTATTTTTGATTTTTAAATTCTAGTTATAAATTTTTAGAGTTGTTATTTTCTATATGTTGCATTGCTACTTTATAATCTACATTCTAAGGGTACATTTACTAAATGCAATAAATGATAGAAATGGCTAAGTAAAGTTGTAGGCATAAATAGAACCAAGTTATAATGATTGTTTGCTAGTTTAAGGACAAGATGGATCATATGAAGTTTGCTAGTTTAAGGCCATGATGGGCCATGCCACTAGTTTAAGGCTTTAGCAGCCCACAATGCCAGTTTAAGGTCTTAGTAGACCATAGAGAATGTAAAAGTAAAATTATTTTATGATTTTTTCTCTTTAAGAAAAAGTAACACGGCTTTAAAAGTAAAAGGATGTGAGAAAAACTAAATTTTAGGACACTAGAAAATTTAAATTTAAACCTAACAAAAATAATATTGTACAAACAAGTAAAGTGTAATCATGTTATTAGGCTATGGATGTTATAAAGTCACACAACTACAAACACATAGGGTATAGGAAGGATTAGGAGCATGTATTACTTGTAAAAGTCTTTCATAATCCTTGAGAGATTAGGGGAACTGTATGATGTATTTTGCACAAGCTTATACTCTCTGTCACCTACACTAACAATGTTGAACGATAGTTCTCCCCATGGCACATTAATGGATTCATTGTTGTTTGCTTTTATTTCTTTGTTTCCATCATTCTCTTTGATTTTTTGGCCAATGGTAGAAGTATCTTCTTAACACTCCACTTCAAACCTTTATTCTATATTGACATTGTTAATGGATAAAGGGGCCATACTATCCCCATGGATAATGATTTCACCTCCCTCATAAGGTAGGTGAATTTCTTGGTGAATCAGTGAGGAGACAGTTAGTAATTGAGCTACCTAGGATCTTCCTAGGATGTGGTTGAATCCTAGTATTTATTACACCACCAGGAAGTCTATCATTATGGGGAATTGTTTCCCTATCACAGAATCTAAAGAAATGAAACTTTTGAGCACAACTCGTGATCTATTAAAGGATTTAAGGATTGAAGTCAAGGTACATTGCATTTGTTCAGTTAGGCCTAAGTGTTCAATAATGGTATAGGGTATGATATTGGTTATCACCCTATCATCTACATGTACCCTGTGTACTTCATATTGGCCAATGCATATGGTTACAAAAAGAGGTGCTTTGGTTACTTCACCATTTTCAAGATTCATCTTGATTTCACTATCGCAAAACATCAGCGATGTTAACTTTGATTCCTTGGGCAATGAGGATACAATGACTACATGGATCAAATCTTCATTAGTGGGGATGTCCTCATTGATAGGAATGGATGCCAACATCTTTACCACTATCTTACAGTGGCTAGCAGAATTCATGACTAGGATGTACAAGCTCAAAGTTATGTTGTTTTGTTTAAGTGATTATTTAACCTATTACAATGCATTAAGGAAGTATTTGTTATTGGTTATTAATATGTTATGTTTGAATCCCTCCATACATCCCAAAATTCAAACTTCATGTTTGAGTTATTGTTGTGACCTAGCCTCTTGGTTCTCCTCTTCGCGTTTTGATTCTTCCCATGGTTCACTAGTTGAATTAGCCTAGGTTGTGGAAGTCATGGAAACAGATGAAATGGGAGTGGGCTTTGGTGGACCCACTTCCTTTCTTGATTTGGTTTGCTTATCGACCTTATTCTTAGCTTTATACTTTCTATGTAGCCTTATTTGATTCTTTGGTTAAATATTTCTTGCTATCCCTAGTTGGTTGTGAGGAAGCAGATGTTGCATGGGCCACCATGAGGGGTTGTTCTATTGTTGGGGTAGGTTGTGTTGTAGAGGGTTGGGGCATCCTAATCACAAAGGGTTATTTGGAGGACATTGGTGATGGTACCCTTACAAAAAAGGGGGGCCTTTTATCAGAAGTTTAAGGGTCCTCTTCATTGTGAGAAAGCACCTTGATCACAAGTGGTTCCCTCATAGGCCTTTGTTCATTATGGATGTCAAACACTAGGATGGTGTATGAGCTATTGTGAGCATTCAAGGGTTCCTTGTATATGTGCATTAACTAATTTTGAGGCCTAATAGGGTTGGATGTATCTAATACCAATTTATGTCTATCAATCATCCTTTACAAGTCATCCTTAAGTGCAAGGCAAAAATAAATATCATCACCTAGAAACTAATGGGAATGGAAAAAGTGGTTAAGCTTAAAGTATTTAGGTAGTAGAGGGTCATCTTTGGTTTCCTAAGCAAGGTCTTTCACTATTTCACGTAACCTATCATGCCTCTTATGGGCATTCTTAGTCATTTATTTGTACTAGATTCTACCACTATTCAATAGTTGGTCTAATAGCTTTGACGACTTAAGGGGTAATCTGGTATAGTTGGATTAGTCTTTTTATGCAATGTTAGGCCTAAAGATAGTTGATGTAATGGCCACAGAGGTTGATGGTTGGTTATCATTGTTGGTAGTAGAAGATTTAGGTTGGCTATTCTTTGGCCCTTGATTGGTGGGCTTAGTCTCCTTAATCACAGTTGTTATGACCATATTATTTTTCCTACCATTTTTTGTATCTTTATCCACATATTAGTTTTTGTATGCCATGTAAGCAAGATCATAGCTAGCTTTGGTAGCATCCTCTATGTTCTTAGTCTAGGAAAATACTTAACTAAGAGATCATGGGTTAGATAATATAATTTCAATTTCATAAAATCATTGATTATCCCTTTCAAAATATCTAAAAGGTGAGTTTCAGTTATTGGCTTTAGTATCTCATTAAGTAGAGCATTTCATTGTTGGATGGACTTCTACACTAGCTCTAGGGATCCTTGCTTAACCTTCATCAGTTAATCAAGCATGGTATTAGATCTCAAGTTATACTCAAAATGGTTAATGAATTGAAAAATTAGTTTGTCCAAGGAGTATAGATATCCCCTTGGCAAGGCACAATACTATTCTAAGGATTTTCCTACTAAAGACATACGGAAAATTCACATAATCATGCGCAACCATGATTGCAAAAGTAAACACTTGAATCAAATGTGTGTTCGAATCACCTTTGCCATTATACTTGGTGAATTGTGGCATAAGGACACTAGAGAGAAGAGTTAGTGGTGGAATCATAGGGCTTATGGGGTCATCTTGATAGAAGTCCACAATCTTTACAGTCTAGGTGGTTGAAGGTTTAAGCTTTCTCAATTCTTTGATCATGTCCTAGATTATTTGGAAAGCTTTATTTAGGCCTTAGGATGTCCCCATAAATTGTGGGATTTGGAAAAAATATTGAGGCATACACTAGGAGGGTTGTGGCCTTGCTATCGATTATAAGATGGAAAGGAGCAATTGCATTATGGTTGTAGTCTATGAGCTAAACAAGGAAAAAGATGTTTGTGCCTATATCTGAGACATAAATGGGATAAAGGGGGTATGAAACCCCTAAGTTGCTTGGAATCCCATGGTGGATCCCACATGGATGGTTAATTGGTATGTGTTGATGACAATGAATGTTGATGACTACACAGATCAAGGCTATGTGGACAAAGGCATCAATAAGTTGTAGGCTGTTGGTTATGGCATCAATTGGGTTTGATGTGTGGCTATGACCAGTGTGGAACTAGTCATAATAGGGTAGGAGGAGGTAGAATATGATAGCACCATGCCCATGGAGAACACAAAGGCATTAGGAAAAGGCTTGGTGGCCTTGGGGTTGCTTATTGGAACAACCCTTCCAAGATGTTTTCTAGCTTATATTTTATCCTAAACTCATCCTCCTCTTCTTGTTCTTCCTTAAAGCTATGTTTTTCATTCTCCTCATCCTTAAAGCTATGTTAAAATAGATGTCATTGAGGAGAATTTGGTCATATGACAAAGGGATATACTCTTTTCTAGTCTAGTGTATGAGCTCAAAATCTCTTTTGGCTTATGGTTCTAGACATGGAATTATCATGCTAGCCTACATCTTAGCATAAATGTAGTTATATCGATCTTCATTTATGTCCAAGAAGTTAATACTTTATTTCCTAACCTTCAAAGACTACCTACACTCCATGATAGCATGGTCCTTAGGGTCACATAACCTCATGGCTTATTGGTTGCACCCACCGTCAGTGAATGTGAAAGGCAGTTTGGTCGATTGTTGGAAAGACATGTTGCAATTGGTGCTTTTTGGTGTTTTTACTATTTTAAGTAGTAAGTAGGATAAACTACTATCATAGTAGGCTGAAAATGAAAAGGTAGTAGGAAACCACTACTCAACAGAAATAGGTGTCATAGCAGGAATGGAGTTCAACTAAATTGCATTGAATGGAATGGGGTTCAATGGAATTTCATTGAATGGAATTGGTTCAAATGGTAGTCAATCCAATATTGTCAATGTAGTTAGTCAAATAATATCAGAATTATTATTAACTACTACTAGCATAGTCTACTAACTACTATCAATATAGTTTGTTAACTACTATTAGCATAGTTAGTTAGCCACTACTGATAAAAAAATGGGTGTTTAACAAAATTGATGTTACAGTAGATAGGAAAATGATAGCAACAAGCTTTTTAACCAAGAATTTGGATGGAGGTCCTCTTTCTAGAATCAAAAAATTATTCATCCTAGAAATCATAGTTTTTAGAATAGAGAAATAGAAATATTTGAGTACTAAAATAATTTTAACCACAAATCCCAAGGGCCTCTACGAAAACAGGATACGAGGTACCCTAGATAGTCTTGTCGATCACCCAGGGACTTATGGAATGTCAAAAAGAAATGGTTTTAGAATTGTGAATGTAAATGGAAATGAAGATAGAAATGGCCTACTAAAAACATAGATAGAAATAGCCTACTAAAAATGGAAACAAAAAAAATGAAATTGTAGTTACAGAAATAAATGTAGAAAGAAAAACAAAAATTAAAATTTGCATAACCATAAACCACCAAATTTATAAAATAATATAAATAAAGATTGATTTTTTGGTGTATAGGTTTGTGCCAAGGGCATAGAAAGTTTCTTTCCAAAGCTTGAAGTTTGTTGGAGAAGTTTGCATGCATGATCTAGTTTCTTCCCAATTTTGACATACTGCAAATTTTCATCAATTTTCACCAAATATGCTATGTAGAAGTGGGATTTTCATTGCATGTTTGGAGAAATTGAAACTACATGGAAGTATCTTTTCTTAGAAGAGCCTTAGTTTCTACCACCAAACTGCACTACTAGGTGAGGATGTAATGACTACAAGTGGTTCTGATGGTTGCCAATGGAGATGGAAATGGGATAGGGTCTACACTTTCAACAATAATGATAATTACATGGAGGTGTCTATGCCTAGCATAGTGCTAGTTTCTGCTACTGGAAATGTATTTTGATTACAAATGAGTTTGATGGATTGTGGAAAAGTGGTATTACTATTAATGGTTACAAAACACCAAAGTGCTCAGAATGCAATATGTTTGCTATATAGGATGTCAAAATGAAAAATTTAGAACCTAGAAATGGTGTTAACATTGGGCTTTTATAGGTTATGGTTGCCATTTTTGGGACTACCATTGATTATTAACAACTTGATATTGATTGTAGGTTGCAATAGTTACTATTGCCAGTTTAGTCAATCCACTAGTATTAGCGTAGTTACTATTTGTGGAAAGTACAAAATGGAATACATTCAAAAAATCCATCTATCTACCATAAATAATAAAAAAAAAATTGAATATGGTGGTGGTGTTTTAGCTATGTTGATAGTTGATGAGACGTGATTCGCATGAGCTGCGATATCGCGGTCCACTGCCATATCTATAAATAAGAGGTGGCTCTCCCTTGTTTCTCCATCCTGAGTTAGAAGTAGGGAAACTCTGGCAGTTTGATCACTCCAGAGATAGAATATTTTCCATGTGCCCACAGTAGGAGTCCTAAAGTGAATGGATCTTTATTCGAGCAACATTGTACCTGAACACAAGTTGTGTACGACAATAAAGATAAACTTCCTAAATAAACCTTGTAATGCATGGAATAGGATTTTATTTATTGTTTTCTCTCTCACCCTTAAACTCCTAGAATGAAAAATGAGTACAACTTGATTATGAGAATCTAAGGATGTGTACGGATAGTCAAGGAATCGGCTGCTCATCGCATGCGGTATGAGTACGACTTGATTACGAGCATCTAGTGTGACTATTTGGTAACCTAGTGACGTATTCAGGATCATCGCTTGGTAATCCCAGTGGTAGTCATGCACCAAGATGTGTATGATTAGTTAAGGAATTAGCTGCTCATCGCACTTAGGCTAGATTAGCTTTCTCAACCCCTTCTTCCTAGTTAAGTGCCTCAGTACGACCACTTCAAGCACGTGCATTACGCGCGGTGATCCCAGCAACAATTAGCATTTGGTAGCTATGGTTGCATCAGTTTAGGGTGTGTACGGTACATGGGAACGGATGCTGATACTAGGTTAATTTAGACTTAGTCATTAGTTAGAGTTAGTTAGTTTCTCAACCCTTCACCTTGTTAGCATAGGAGACATAAAACATAAAAGACCATAAAAATCATATACCTCGGACTTACTTAACCATACACTGTGACAACCACAAGTAAGTCTAGGAAGACAATGAATGATTAACCCCAAGTGTTCCATGGGGCGTGTAGGCACTTAGTCTACAGAGTTCAACTGGATCATGCATGCTACGCTCATTTTGTATGGTTGAGTGTAGGGGTACCTCGCCACTCATCATTGGCACCATTGCCAGGGACTAAGTGTTTGTGCACTGAATAGAACATAAAGAATATCACTCACATCATTGGGAGCCTAAACGAACCTTTGGATTAATCAAGATGAAAAATTATATAATGGTAAATTAGCACACCGATAATAATGTCTTCTTCTCATAAGAGCAACTCATCACCTAATGACTCCTTCTCCTCTAGGAGACACTCCATACCCACACCATCCTTCAAATTCATCTTCACCTCTTCCACAAGTAGTTCCCATAACACATCCTACTCCAACAATGCAAGGGGAACTTCCTCCTCAACTGTAGCAACGTCACGCTGTGAGAGCTATAAATATTCAACCTACTATTGGTTCTAACAACTGTAAAAGGAGAAGACCCTTCTTCAGAACCAAAATCCTAGACAAACTCTTGCAACAACAAGCGGTTGGGCCCATGTACACTCATCCACCATCTAACACTTTAGAGAGCCCTTCAGTCCAATAGAGCTTAACGCATACGGTTATGTTAACACATACCGTAATCGACTAGATCAAGGTAGGCGACCTTCCCAAGAAACTAACTGACCCTAGGAGTTCCTTAATCTATCTTCAAGTCACTGAGAACAAACCACATAGGGCTCTTCTTGACTCAGGTTCCAGAGTTAATTTAATATCATGAGAAATGTATCAAGCCTGGAACCTGCCCTAACTTAAGACGAGAAACATTCAACTAGAGATGGCAGACCAGTCCATCACCATTCCCTTGGGATTGGTGGAGGATGTCATTACCACTGTGTGTGGTTGGTCTTACCTAGTTGATTTCCTAGTGATTGAAGTGAACAACAATGAAGGGGACTTCCCAATTATAATGGGAAGGGCATGGCTGAGTACAATAGAAGCATGCCTTAGGATCCGCGATCTTTCCTTGGAAATATCTAAGGTAAACATTTACAAAAATATTGAGAAGAGGAAAGTTCCATGCATCACATATAGTTATTCATCAAGTGATGACATGGAGGAAATGCCTCCATGAAATAGATGTGCCCTTGAAACTTTGCAACAAAGATGCCTATATGTAGCAACCACACAACCAGTAGAAGACACCCCGTGGTTGATAACTACTCAAAGGAGCAATCAAATATGCATGGAATGAACTAAGGAAACCCATACCCATAACGAAAGCATATATACATTGGAATATGAGCATCGCCAACTTCCACCCCTTAACCTAAGATCATTAATTGGGAGAAGTTGGGCACTTCTTAGAAATTCAAATAGGTGCTCATTATTTCGAATCTCTCCCTTTCCACTCAGTCATGGGGGAGATGGCCGCCTATGCTAATCATATGGGGCCCTCAGTTATTTTTCAGTTTTTTTACACATTTTTGTTTTACAACTTTCTTTAACTTTTATTTTTTTTGTTTTAGAAATTTCCTTAACTTTTCTTTTTTTTGTTTTACAACATTATTATACTTTTCCATTTTGTGTGTGTGTGTGTGCATGTGTTCCACCCTGTAAGTTTGTCATCTAATAAGTGTTCGGAATGATGGTATGAACTATTTTCATATTGATTGCTAACGTTTTGTTTTTACCTTTAAGTCACAATGTTGATACTAAGGTATGTTTCTTTTGATATGGCAGGCAATGAGATCACTTCATCCATTCATCCACCAATTTCTATAGTCTCTCTTGGCTTGGAAATGTACTATCCCCTTCTAATAAGAACTTTAATGAATCGGTGGCTGGGCATTTTTCAAACTAAGGAAGGACTCAAGGATTGAAAAGGGTTTGACTTCAAGGGAACTTGATGCTTTTGTGTTGGCTATTCTCTTGGGTGCTTGGATGTTTTCTTTTTAAGTTTTCTCACCATTCTGATGTTACCCCAATTAGCAGAAGCTGAGACAATAAAAATAAAAAGTCTTTGCATGGTGTGGTTCTCATGCATAAAAATACAAAACAAAACAAAAAAAAACTAAGAGGGAATTTAGAGCACACCCCTTAGAAGAAATAAACTTAGGATTTAAGCACTAGTTATGGAACCAAAAGTGTTCCCTCTAACTAAGGTCCTTCTCACTTTTCATTCTATCCTTTGTTTTGTCAGAATGGTGGTGACTCTTTGGGAAGGAATCCTTGTTATCCAAGTGGATGATTTAGTTGAATGCATTGATGGGAAGTCACTGGATGTGGTTCATTTGAGGCTAGAGTTGGAATGATATTTTCTAAGTCACATTAATCATGAAACACACAAGGGGATGTACACCACCTTGTTCTTGGGATTCCATTCCATTCTCTTCTCTCCATCCTTCTCTCCATTATTCACCTCATTGTCAATTGTATCATTAGTGTACATATTTTGGTTGATGCATTTTTTTCTTTTTTGTATATTCTTGTGGTTAAGACTTTAACTCTTGTTGCAAAAGACATTCCCATAGCCTACGGACTCTTTGAATGTGGATTTGTCAAGGCATTAAGGGCATGAGCCTACTTTGGGGAGGACCCACTGGCATTCCTATTTGGTGCATCAGTTCATTTATTTTCCCTAACATTTTTGCAATTAATTTTATTTTGTTCATTTTTATCTTGACATCCATTTCCTCGATGCTATAGTTGTTCCTTTTTATCTATCTTTCTTACTTCTTTCCTTTCTCCTTTCTAATGCTATTGGAGGTTCACGATTAGTCACGGGGGTATAGGGCCCAATTTTTTTGATTTTCTCCTAGCCCCAAATTTTTTGATTTTCTTCCTAACCCCTACACCTTCAGTAGTCACCATTAATACATCTCCCCAATCCATAACATCCATACCACAACCTAGCCAATGAACTTACACTGAACAAAAGTATCAATTACATGATGATTCATTTACCCTTGTTAATATTAGACTATGTTATGTGTGTAGCTGGTGATCATGCAATAAAAGACCAGATCTGGAGGGAACACATGGAATGGAGCAGCGCTATAGTAGCTATGCAAGGAGAAAGGTCGATGATGCGCTTACCGATGGACAATGGAAGGCACAATCTTGGCGTTGGTAGCAGCAACACTTCTTTCTCTCTTTCTTTCTTTCTCAACTACCAACTAAGGCCTGATGTCATTGTAATAAGGTGTTCACCCTTGTTGTCATGAACACCAGTTTTGTCAAGTCTTGTAATGATGATCAGTTCACATTTCATCCCATTAGTTCCATTCCCCTCAACAATTCCATACCTTCCCAATATTATTATAAGGAACTTGATCCAGAGTTTTCATTTGATCATGGGGGTATGATGAGATGTGATTCACATGAGCCATGATATCACGTATGCAATATCATTTTCGCATACACAATATCATGGTCTGCCGCCATATCTATAAATAAGAGGTGACTCTCCCTTGTTTCTCCATCCTGAGTTAGAAGTAGGGAAACTCTAGCAGTTTGATCACTCCAGAGATAGAATATTTTCCATGTGCCCGTAGTAGGAGTCCTAAAGTGAACGGATCTTTATTAGAGCAACATTGTACCTAAACACAAGTTGTGTATGGAAATAAAGACAAACTTCCTAGATAAACCTTGTAGTGCATGGAATAGGATTTTATTTATTATTTTCTCTCTCACCCTTAAACTCCTAGAATGCAGAATGAGTACGACTTGATTCCAAGCATCTAAGGATGTGTATAGATAGTCAAGGAATCAGCTGCTCATCGCATGTGGTATGAGTACGACTTGATTATGAGCATCTAGTGTGACTACTTGGTAACCTAGTGGCATATTCAGGATCTACGCTTGGTAATCCTAGTGGTAGTCATGCACGAAGATGTGTACGGTTAGTCAAGCAATCGACTGCTCATCACACTTAGGCTAGACTAGCTTTCTCAACCATTTCCTCCTAGTTAAGTGTCATAGTAAGACCACTTCAAGCACCTGCATTACGTGCAGTGATCCCAGCAATGATTAGCATTTGGTAGCCATGGTTGCATCGGTTCAAGGTATGTACGATAAGTGGGAATGGATGTTGATGCTAGTTTAATTTAGACTTAGTCATTAGTTAGAGTTAGTTTCTCAACCCTTAACCTTGTTAGCATAGGAGACATAAAACATAAAAGACCATAAAAATCATATACCTCAGACTTACTTAACCATACACCATGACAACCACAAGTAATTCTAGGAAGACAACGAATGATTAACCCCAAGTGTTCCATGGGTTATGTAGGCATTTAGTCTATGGAGATCGACCGAATCGCACGTGCTACGCTTGTTTCGTATGGTTGAGTGTAGGGGTACCTTGCCACTCATCAATAGTAGTCAATAGTCACATGTTAGTGTAGTTTCCATCTACTACTAGCATAGTTGGCCATCTACTACCAATGTAGTCTGTATTTGTGGTAAGTCCAAAATGGACTACACCCACAAAACCTATTCATTTAGCATAAATATTAAATAGGATTTTATGACTATGTTGAAGGCTTTGGAAATGGAAAAGAGTGGTGAAAAATGAAAACTATAGAAATGGTGAAATCTATTGTGGAAGGTGCTATTTACATTGGCCATTGTTGCCTTGGGATGGGTACACTAGTTGTTGTTGAAGAAATGGCCATCCCAACAATTCCAACATTGTACTCCTACCAAGTCTTTGTGGTGACTACATTAACTATTGTAGCTACTATGGCTCCTATAGCTATTATGATAACTGTAGCTACTAAACATACTAAAGCTACTAAGCCTACTGAAAATGGCTTCAATGTAGTTGGGGCTATACCCCTACAAATACCCATGGAAATGCTAATTCTAATCATTCCCAAGCTATTTTTAGCCTTCCCAATCCCAAATATACACATTAGGTACCTTTATTCACTCAAGAAGTAAGTCAATAATAACCTTTAAAGCTGAAATATGAAATATTTTAGCTTATGTACTACATATCTTACATTTGCAATGAAACTTTACCTCAAGCTAAAAAATGGATTTTGCAACATGAATTTTGGTAGTGTTTCACTAAGTTTACTATCGATCAACCCCAAAACTGTGTTGAGACCATGGAAGCTATTGGTAATCATCCCAAGCCTCGACTACATTGATGGGGAGATGGGACTACAATGGGTTACTGCAGTCCTAGCCCAAGCCTAGCATAGTCCATACCATGAATTGCATAGTAGGTCAAACATAACCTAGAAAACTTTGCTATCAATTGTAGGATCTTCTTAGAATACATTAATATCATCAAACCTTACATTTGAACCAAAATTCATTATTTTTGGACTCTTTCACCACTACTACATCGAGGAGGAACTAGGACTATGTTGACCCAGCATAGTCCCTCTTAAACCCCAACGTAGTCCATACCAAACTGCCCAAAGTTGATTAAAAAAACACAAACTCCACTCATTCAAACCCAACATAGTCCACCGAAAACACTTCAAAAATTTTCAAAAATAACTCATAACTCATTTTTTTGAAGTCTTGGAACACTGCTAGAGTTAATTTTAGTAATAAAACTCAATTTCTACAGCTTTTAGAATGCAAGTATGGTGGATAAAACTGAGACTACACAAGGCCAGTGTAGTCACTTCCTAGGCCTAGTGTAGTCCATTCCAAGATGGTCAAAATAACTTTAGAACTACCCAAATCAACTCCTAGAAAGATCCAAAACCCTATTGAAGCATGACTAGATAATGGAACCTATGGAAATATGTCAAAGTTCATTCCTTTTCAACTTCTTCCCATCTAGAATCCTTGACTAAGTTGGGAGATACATGCCGAATGTAGTCGCATAGTATTTGGCCATCCAAGGTCCAAATAGGCATGAAAAATAGAAATTTTTGCACCAAAACCCTAGCCAGCAACACTAGTAACCTTAGAAGCCCATTAGGATGATCGATCAAGCTTTGAAACTCACCAAAATCCATTTTATACCCATGACTACACTTAGGAAGCTAAGAACTACACTGGGCCAGCATAGTCCTAGTTGGGAGGGAAAATTTAGCAACAAAAACTAATAGTAAATAGCTTAGAATGGCCTAAAATTAATCCAGAATAACCAAAACCTTGCTCCCATGGCTCCAAATTGTGAATTTTACTCTATTTCAACCCTAGAAATAATACAAGATTAATCATTCCTTATGACTATGCTATGGCTTATTATCCCAATGTAGTCATCCTTGAAATTGAGATTTTTGACTTTCTAAGAAGCCAAAATGGTGCCCAAACTTACTAGTCTCCAATACCTACCCCTTACACTAGTTTTTTAAACCATTATAAGCCCAAAAATGATCATATTAAGCTTAGGAAACTACCTATAAATGTTAACTATGTTGGAAGAAGGAAGGACTAGCAGAGCCAGCATAGTCACCAGTTGGACCTAGTGTAGTCCAAATAAAAGTGTCATAGTTTACTTCAAAGAAACCTTAGAATGAACTCCCTTTGTGCTTGAACTCTCCTAACAACCCTGTAGCCCCATACCATGGCCTACGTAAGCCTAAAACACATAAAATCTAACATTGTTTGACCTATATCAACAAATTTTTATCATATGTATTCCATTCTCATAGATTTGACCTTGTTTTTTGCCTTGTTTTGCATTGTTGACCTTCTTTCTCATCAATGGACTTCATAAAGCCTTCATATGGCTTCCTATTTTAGTATTTTTCACCTTATTTTCTCTATTATGACCCTTAATTGACCTTATATATTCTTTGTTTAATCCCATTAATCATTATTTATCTCTTATAGCCTTGGTTGACCTTGTTTTCATCTTTGTTTGTCATTGGAATAGCATATGTTTCCATGTTTGCTAAAGTATTTATATCATTTTAGCATTTTTTTAGTCATTTTTACCTAGGTGACACTTAATGTGCTTATGGTTGATATACAGGATTGAAGTATGGATCCCTAGAAGCAAATTTCCTTACCTTTGAGCTTGAGTGGGCCTCATGGTGATGTTGAATGATGTATTGACCTTGATTGTCTATATCTTAAGCTTGAGAATCTTGTCAACCACATAGCCTCAATTGAAAAGCCTCTATAATGGCTAAAAACCTAGTTAAAACCATTGATCTAGAGGTTGCTAATGTTACTAAAGACTCTCTGGCTGAAGTTCCTATCACAACATATAGTGGTGAGGAGAAAACCCTTAAACGAAGTTTCTTACTAGAACCTCAACAAGCTCAATACATCACCTAGGTCCTACAACACAACATCAAATCTTTTACTTGGTCATCTAAAGATATGTAAGGCCTATACCCATGCTTATTCCAACACAACATTGTACTTGATCCTAGCATTAGACTAGTTAAGCAAAAAGTATGAAAGATTAGACTTGATTTAGCCTTATAAATCCATGACAAGATCACAAAACTCTAATAAGTTCATTTCAATATGGCTATTGACTACATAGAATGGGTGTCCAACATAGTGTTAATCCCTAAGAAAAATAGAAGTATCCATATTTACATCGATTTCTAAGACCTAAATAAGGCAACTACCAATGATGACTTTCCTTTGCCTAGTATTTATTAACTCATTGCTACTACAGTTGGACATGCCTTATTATACTTTGTGGATGGATTCTCATGATACAACTAGATTAGGATCAACCTAGAGCACCAACTTAGAACAACCTTCATGATCCCTTTGGGTATCTTTTGCAATACCATGATGTCTTTTGGCCTTAAGAACATAGGAGCAACCTACCAAAGAGCTATGATGTATATATTCAATGACTACATGTTAGGATTGCTCAATGATTATGTAGATGATATCTTTGTTGAGTCCAAAGTGGCTAGTGACCATGCTAATGATGTTGACCTTGTGCTTATATGATGCCTTAAGTTTGAACTTAAACTTAATCCTAAGATGTATGTCGTTAGTGTCAAAATTGATAAGATGCTTGGTTTTGTAGTATTAAAAGCAAGGATACATGTCAATCCTGATAAGGTTAAGGTCATCTCCAACTTGATAATGCCAACTAACCTTAAGGAGCTTTAGGGACTACAAGATATATTACAATTTATTTATAGGTTCATCGCTAGGCTTATGGATAAGTTACAACCATGCAACACTTACTTAAGAAAGGAGTTCATTATGAGTGGATAGCTCAATGCCAAGAAGCCTTTGAAAACCTCAAGCAAGAATTGGCATAACTACTGATAGTTTATCCTCCATAAGAGGTTAAATCATTTTACATATACCTTGCTCTCTTCAACACATCCATTGCCTCTCTACTCTATCAGAAATGTGATGATGGAGTAGAGATACTAGTACACTACCTTAACCATGCATTAGTTGCTCATGAGACATAACATACCTAAGTGGATAAGTACTATCTATCACTAGTCTTTTCATTGAAGAAGTGGACACACTACCTCTTTAGGAGCTAGGTAAATGTCATTTGTAAAGGCAACATACTTAGACCCATAACAACCAATATTGACGAGAATAGCCATATAGCCTAATGGAAAGCCATAACAACAAAGTTTAACCTTCATTACATTTCTCAATCCTTAATGAAAGGTCAAGCTATAGTCATATAACTCATAGTTTCTCCTATTTATGACCAAACAACCATAGACCTTGAGTTTCCTAACAAACATGTCAACACCATTAGCCAATTGCTTGACAATTATGAGGTAGTCATGCACTTTAACAAAGCTTCAACTACCCATGGGGCTAGTGTCATTGACATCATGACATTCCCATCTAG
Organism: Gnetum montanum; assembly: GCA_015680685.1. Taxonomy (NCBI): domain Eukaryota; kingdom Viridiplantae; phylum Streptophyta; class Gnetopsida; order Gnetales; family Gnetaceae; genus Gnetum; species Gnetum montanum. The sequence goes on from MNCI01034627.1 coordinate 348,517, forward strand.
TGAAATATGTTCTGTCACTTCATTTTGAGCTTCTATGAATCAACAACATAGCAGAGTATGAAGGTTTGATCATATGGATGATGGTAGATTATGACGTAGAAATTAAGCATTTAATGATCAAGGATGAGTCTCAACTTGTGGTTAACCAAGTAACCAAATACTATGCATGTAAAGCCAAATATTTACAATCTTAATATAAGCTAGGGAAGCAGCTATTACAATAATTTATAGATGCCAATATCCAATAGATACATAGAAACAAGAATGTATAGCCAATTCCATTATGATGCTAGCCCTCAGTGTTACACCAAATGTGTTTAGCAAGTTGCCCACCTTAATAATGGACTATTCTATCTCCATCACATAGAATGCTAAGGATATATTTATGGATGTAGTTCATATTGGTCTTGTAAAGGAATGATATGATGATATCAAGTTTTACCTTATGCATGGTGACTCTTTAGAGAACCTAACTACTGCTCAAAAGCATGATGTATGTAAATGATCAAAACAATATGTCAAAGTGGGTGATAACACATTATGTCGATGATCTTATAATGGCATATTATTGAAGTGCTTGGGTAGAACCAAAGCTAGAATAGTCCTAGCAAAATTTCACAAGGATGTTTGTGGTGGATATATAGGACCTAGAGGCATGGCCACCAAAATTATATGATTTAGTTATTATTGGCCTTATATGAAAAATGATTACTTGTAGAAGGTCAAAACTTATGACACATGCCAACGACGTAGTAACCTAATACATGTACCACCAACTAAGTTACACACCACTTAAATCACTTGGCCATTTCAACAATGGGGGTTGGATGCCATTGGACCTATAATGCCTAAGTTTTCCATAGGGCATAGCTTCATCATTACCGCAACTAAATATTTTACTAAGTGGGTTGAGGCTATCCTCCTAAGGAAGATATAGAAAATGGACCATAGTGTAGTAGCCAATAAATGGAAAATTTCTGTTACAACCTAAGCATTAAGCACTCTTTCTTTTCATTATTACCTTCAAGCCAATGGACAAGCCAAAGCAAGCAACAAGGCCATCATCATCTTGCTTAAGAAAATGCTAAACAACAGTAAGCACAAGTGGCATGAGTGACTTGTCCATGCACTTTGGGCATATAGAATAACATATTGTACTAAAATGTATGTAACCCCATATAGCCTTGTTTATGGTTTTGAAGTTGTTTCACCTCTTGAATTACATGTACCATCTCTTTGAGTGGTCCTTTCTAACTTCATCAATGATGAACAAAACAATGAGCTACGTACCATGGACCTAGACTCGATGGCGAAGTAACATGTGCAAGTGCTTGCCTGCATTGAGTGGTATTAAGAGAGGCAGAAGTGGAAACATCACCATGACTTGATCAAGAGAAAGATCAAGGAATAATACCTAGTTATCAAAGTTGTCTACAAACATGCAGATAAATTTTCATCCAACTAGGAAGGACCTTTCTTGGTCAATAAGGCTAGTGGCAATGATGCATTCAGAATAGTAGACATGGATAGGAATGAGTTGGCCAATCCAATCAATCATTCCTATCCAAAATCATATTACATGTAGTTGACAACATCCAACAAGCGATCCTACTTCCATAGCCTTTCAAGGCCTAAATCTAGTGCAACCATAGCCTACCAAGGCTTGAAACTAGCAACATGGCTTGACGAGACCTTAAACTGGCACCATGGTTAGCTATGACTCTAAACTAGCACCATGACTTGCCAAGGCCTTAAATTAGCAACACATGTAATCTCTAGTAACAAGGTTTGCTAACTATTCTACATGACCTTATTGTATGTCATTGTAATAACATAATTTATTTACTTGGTTTTCTTATACTCTTGGAATTATGTTTGTAGGATGAAGCCTAAAGTCATCGTAGAGGTGCAACTCATCACGAAAGCAAGTCATCACATGACCTTGATGTGTAAGATTCAATGAGTTTGTCCTACCATGCCAACAGTACTTGTTCCACATCATTTTCATTATTCTTCCCTTAAGCCCAACCCATAGCCTAATCATAACCTTCCTTAGCTCAAACAACAACATTGACTAATGTTTGACACTCATGCACTATGGCCATATGACATTTCTTCTTCATGCTCCATTGTGAAGTCCATTGAATGTAACACACTTAATTCAATGTAAAACCATCTATTCCATCGAGTGTAACACATCTCACTTCATGAGAAAACTAAATCAAAATTAGCTTTGGTAAAGAAACCCAATGAAGGTTTCATCACAAAAAAAAAATGGGGAAGTAAACTACCAGGAATCCAAATGGCCAATTAAGCCTCAAAATCCTAACCAAAAACTCCAAACATATAAATAATGGAACCTAATGGCTAAGGAAACCTTGAAGCTAAGTGTTGGATCCTCAAATGCATTCATCAAGTGACCAAAACTTCCAAAGATGAAGTGTTAAAAACATCGATGGAGCAACATGTTTGTACCATAGCCATGATGTCAACATTGGGATCCATTGTTAACCTTCATGACCATTTCCCTATGACCTTTTCATCATTCCCTCATCATAGCCTTATCCTCTTATCACAAGCACTCTTGAGCATGGTTTGATACTTTTGGATCAACCACTGAGAGGGAATGTTGGTGATGGAGCTACAGTGGTGGTTTATATTCTTTGTCGATGTCTCTCAAGTTAATCCTCAAAACATCAACAAAGAGGGGCCAATGAAACACCATCAAATTTCATGTTACAACCTTCATTTCCCAACTTGGAACAAGGACTCATTGTAAAAGTGAGATCAGTTGTCTTTGAGATAGAATCTTGCATACTTTAGCTTTATAGAGCTAAAAATGCTTCAAAAGTTATTATTTCCTTATTTTCAAAGTAGAAAAGGGTACCCCATGTCCATATTTGGGCTTGGAAAGGTCAAAAATACCTTTGGAGTCATTAAAAATGGAATTTTCATGGGTTCTATAGGGGTATAGCCCCAACTATGCTAGAGACAATAACTACAGTCACAGTAGCTAGCATAGTCAATACCAAGACCCAGTAGAAGTGCAATGTTGGGATTGTGGAAATTTTCATTTTTTCCAACAATAATTAGCGTAATCACTCTAGGTCAACAATGGCCAGCAAAGATAGAATTCCTCACCAAGCATAACACTTCCAATGGATTCCACCATTTTTGCAATTTCCAACTCTTTACACATTTCCCACCACTTTCAAATAACCTTGTATAGTCCACCAATGCTAGCATAGTAAGAATGGTGTCAATGTAGTCACAAAATCCCATTTACTATTTATAGTAAATGGATGGGTTTTGTGTTTGTAGGCCATTTCAGACTTACCATAAATGGTAACTATGTTAAAAGTATCTAATTATTGACCAAGACCAACAAAGTAATAAGGGTGCCCACATAGTCACAAAAGTTTATTTACTATTTATAGTAAATGAATGAGTTTTATGCCCATGGTCCATTCCAAACTTACCACAAATAGTAACTATGCTAAAAGAAGATGATCATTGCAACCTACACATTAACACCAATCTATTAGCAATCAATGGCAATGGTGTAATTCTAAAAATAGCAACCCTACCCTATAAATACCCAATGTCAACATCATTTTCAGTTCTAAACACTTTGCATTCTGAGCACCTTGGCATTTTTGCAACCTCTTGGAAATAATAACATCTTCCATTTTCTAACCGTCAACTTCCACATGTAGCCCTTGTAACCTTACTTACACTTTTGATAGCAAAAAATAGTACTACATTGGGCATGGAGACTCCCATGTAGCAACCATTACATCAAAAGTGTAATCCCATTCCCATATCCCCATTCTAGATCCTAGCGGAAACCAATGGAGAGTTGCTAAGAACTAGAGCTGGGAAGAAACTAGATCATGGAGTTGTAGCAGGGCGCAATCTACCTTCTCCAATGAACTTCAAGATTCTACTAGCAACCTCTCATGCATTTAGCACAAAAACTTATACTTCATGAACCTTCATTCTTTATTATTTATAAAGCTTATTTTTCATGTTGTGCAAGTTTTGGTTCATGTTTCCATTCTTGCACTTATTTTTTTTCAGATCTACAACTGAAACAACATTTCCATTTCATTTCTATTTGACTAGTTTCATCTACATTTACATTTACATTTTTCTTTTCACTTCTAATTTCACCTATGATTATGTTCACATTTTCACAAACATTTCCATTTATGTTCTATAAGTTCCTTAGTGATTGAAAAGACCATCTAGGGTACCCTAATTTCCATTTTCCAAAGGTCCTCTGGATTTCAAGTTAAAGCTATTTTTGTACTCAGATCTTTCAGTTTTCCCATTCCAACAACCGAGATTTCTAGCTCCAATAGTATGCAATGTAGAATAAATAAAAGATCATGTGTGTGCTTAATAGTAAAAATGATTGAAAATAAAATGTAAAATGAAACAGATTTGAAAAGGCTAGATCTAAAAGGAAAATGCTAAAAATTGATTCAAAATGAGTTTAGATAAATGCAAAAATAAGAAAATAGAAAAAGGAAAATCTATATTACAAGTTAGAGAATTAAAACCTTATAGAAATGTTTTAGGAGATGTACTAGAAATTAGAGACATCTAACGGTGAGCTGTGTTACCTAATTATTTCTCTGATGCATGCACCTAATGAAAATTTGATAAGAACATTTGCAAATTTAGAAGCTGATTAACCAAACGAATGGATCAAATCAGTGTGTTGAACTAATTCCAAGTAATTCTCCATGTATCAAAAGGGTAACATGAAGGAGATATAAATGCATCAATAGGGGGGGCAGAAAAAATAGAGAATAGGATATCTCTTTTATGAGAATAGTTTCTCTATAGAGGCAAAATCTTTGGAAAATGTTTCCTAAATTGCCAACAAGCCAAAAACCAACTACACTTAGTAGTTGAGACAATTGAGAAAAAGAAAAATTCATGTTAATCACTAATTAGATGCTAACAAATATCAATTGTCTAAAAAAATAATCCCTTTTTGTTTAGGGGTATTCTCCTATTTGTAGGCTAAAAATGTATCATACAGTATGAAGAAACAATGCATCAGGATTGACCAAAGATTTTAGAAGATTCTAAGAGATTCTAGATAGGAGAATTAACATGTAGATGATTTACTATGAAAATTGACATCAACCATCAAAAGCCAGATTGATGATAAACACCAAAGAGTTAGTTGATGTTAAATGTTAAAAACTTAATTTTACCAAAAAATGATAAATAAAAATTTACATAGGAGATGATGTCAGACATCAAAATTGAATGTTGTAGAACAGGAACCAAATGTAGCATCTAAAAACATCAGTGGCTAGAACACTGAGAGGTTGTCAAGTGCACAACCTAACCCCAAGTTTGTAGGAGGACCATGTTAGAGAAGATGGAAATAGGATGCCCTAAATGGTCTAGTCGATCAATCAGGGACTTATGTGGTGTCCAATAACCATTTGCGAATAATGATTTTAGAGCATCATGTGTAGGAGTTGGAATAAGAAGGAATGCAATATGCATAACAGTAGGAGAGTATTAACGTTCATGCATTATACCAATAGAAATAAACAAGTATCCTAATAGTTTAAAATTAAATAAGAGTGTTGTAGAAAAATAAAATAAGAGTGCAAGTGAGGAAATGCGCCTCCCCAAGATTGGGGGATGTGAATTTTGATCAAATGATGTGTACAACTGGCATGCAATGTCAGACAGGCATAGCTGGGCACCAAGGTAACATGGTTACAGTTCCTGGGTTATGGTGAATGTAGTGCTGATAGAAAGAATCTAAAGCTTTCTGGGCCGACAGTTGCTACACTATGTAGGTGCAAGGTCTAGGTGTCACGTTTGAGGGTAGGAGTGAGGTAGATATTAGGAATGCTCTTAATACTGAGATTTGCCACTCATTAACCTTTTGCTTGGCAATCACCTACTAAAGCCAACTACGGAAGCCAACCCTTAGAATGTCATTTACTGGGGTATTTATAGAGCCAAGGTTGGGGGGAAGACATGGTTTGAACACCACATGTCATGGGTCCACACATGGCACAAACGTGGATGCATCACGTTGATGTGCTACACTCAAAGTGTGGTGCTATGCTCAATAGGACAAGAACAGGGACTGAAAATCTACCAAATTATTACCATATTGCCCAAACCACATGTGCATAAATCTAAAAAACTACCATGTTTTTTACATGAATTCCCAAAATAAATGCAACTTGGAGCCTTACGCTCCGGGACTACATCTTCCCTCCTTTTTCGAGTCAGGTCAAGTGCAGGGACAACTTTGGGGATTAATAGGGGGTGCAAAAGCAAAGAAAACTCCTAATCTTGGTCATCAAAAAGATGCCAAAGGAAAAATGAAGGTCGATGCTAAATTCTAAGGGATTTTGGAGGCATTTAGAAGCCCTTTCCAAGTGTTACAATATTTACACTACCCAAGCGTAATGAAGCAGAGTGTGAACACTTAGAAAAATTTTGTAGTTTTTGGCCTACTATGCTATCTACAGTGCACAACATAGTAGAGTGTAGCACTCATTTTCCAATAAATTTTGTTACAAAAATTAAAAATATCACTATGAGATTCAGTAAGGAAAGCAACTTCAGCAATCAGCAACTAAACGTTTCATGTCGAAAGAGCCTGATACCTCTTCATTTCATACTTGAGAAATTTTTTACCCTAGCACCTCTACAATGCTATCTATGCTATGTAGCATAGCACAATGTAACATCTAATTTTGAATGAATTCTAACCAAACTTGCAATGCTCTGCCATGGGAGTCTAATCATGCTCTAAGGATGAAGCAGGATAGGCAGCCTTGGAGGTTGAAGAGTTGCCAAATGCATGTTCTATGTCTAGTCCAACAGTGAGGAAAATTTTAGTCCTGCATGACCTACTATGCTTCTACACTGTGCAGCGTAGTAGAGTGTAACATATCCAAAGTTAGAAAATTTTCTAAACTGTTTTATCTATCCTGAATATTTTTGACAACTCCTAGCCTAGCACCTAGGTGGACTGGCAATTGGGACATGTGTCAAGCTGGGCAAGCTAGAGAGCGTAGCAAGCTTGACAACCCAGAAGATGGAAAATTTTATGAATTGTTCAGTCCATCTTCAATGCCCTTTTGTGCCAACTAGCCTTGGAAATGGCTACTACATTGACTATGCTGAAAAGCGTAGTAAGAAAACTTAGAAAAAAACTTTGCAAACATTAGGACTTCCAAGTTCCATGTTATCCATGTGGCATAGCATGAAACCACATTTAGAGAAATTTTTCCTAGGTTTCAATGCTTAAACAAATCTAATGTTGAGTCTCGAGAGCCTAAACTTAGTGGTGTTTCACTAGCCCCTCTTTGTCGATGTTTGGAGAGACATTGACAAAGAATATGAAACACCATTATGAATAAGACACCAGCACCATTTGTTAGTGCCTACTTAGATGATGCTTTGTTATGCTTAAGAGTGCCAGGGAAGTAAAGTATGGTAGAGAATAGGGGATAGGTTTGAGGAAATGGGGTCAGGGGACAATGGATGAAAAAGGAAAAATGTAGGATGCGATTCCATGATAACTAGTTTCCATAGTGTGATCCCTTGTCGGAGTGCTTATGAGAGAGTTAGCATGCATAGGTGTCTTTCCCCTATGGATTTCAACCTCTCATCAAAGTGCTTAGAGATGGTCGATCCAAGGCTGAGATGGTTGTAAAGTGGCAACTATGCCATTCAACTTGGGCACTTGTCTTATCTCATTTTCTTTTCTTTTTCCTTTTCTTATTTCTTCTCTTTTCTTCCTATTTTTTTGTTTTATTTTTGTTTTTTTTTTAGGAAATGCATTGCACACCCATATTTTCTTGAAGGCAACCATATCACCACCATAGAATAGGTGTTTCCTCCTTGAGATGAGTTGTGTTACATCTGTGTGGGGCTTTGACCAACCTACAAAGGCTTCCATGGGACACGTTGCATTACATCCATCATGGGTTTATCAGTTAAGCATGGGAAAGTGTTTTATCTGCATTAGGAAATCTTGCGAGGGGATGTGGGGAATCGTAAGAGTGGGAAGTAGAGGTTAGGTTAGTTGAGGGGATATTAGGATATGCACTCTCAAGTAGCTAAGCTAGTTGAAGCAGGTACTTTGGAACAATGTAGTGACATGCTCTTATGGTGAAACACATTCCTAAATGACACCATCCCAGCTTTATCCTAGAAATGCAACATAGAGAAAACTAGATAAAACAACCACTATGTGAAGTGAGGGTGAAGTCCTATCTACTTAAGATAGTGTAAGGGTTGCAAGCACTGTGTTGGGTGCATGCAATGTTCGAAGCAGGAAGGCCATTGCAAGCATCAGTAGTGGTAGGCTAGAAAGCTCTAGCAGCCATACCAAAAGTGAGCACTCATGAGGCTAGGAGCAATGATGATGTAGGTGCTCAGGAATCCTCACCAAAAGTAGGAGCCAGGAGATTCAGCCATAGAGTGAAGAGCTAAGCTACTGAATTCCCTTCTAGACTCTGAAAATGGAAAGGGTTGGAAGATAGCAACATTATGGATAGGCCACAATAGTGTTGGGACTCCAGCAAGAGGTGTTGATAAAGAGATCTATGACTAGGATGATCGGTGATGGTGGCAATAGCTCTAGAAGGTCAGCAAGATAGCTAATGACATCTTTGGAAGATCAACAAGATGTCAAGGATAGCAACGTTGCAAATGTCCTAGAGTGTTTTGCCTTGGTTATATGAAATTTATTCTAGAACTGCAATGCTCCACACCATCTTGCCCAAGAGATGTAGATAGGTGACAGAAGATCAAAAGTATGTCAATTCTCTTGTTCACAAGATCACATATGTTGAATCATAGATGTTGACTTACGAACCCAATTTTAGGTCTTAGTAGATCGTTGGCTATGCTAGTTTAAAGTTCCAATAGACTATGCTCCTAGTTTAAGGTCCAAGCATACCATGCTGTGCTAGTTTAAGGTCCAAGCATACCATGCTATGCTAGTTTAAGGTCCTAGCATACCACTATGCTAATTTAACATTGTAGTAGACTGTGCTCTGAGTTTAACATCCAAGCAGACCATGTTGTGCTAGTTTAAGGTCCTAGTAGATCACTGTGCTAGTTTAACATCATAGAAGATGGTGGATGGCTAGTTTAATGTCATAGTAGACCATGCTGTGGGTGCCAATTTAATGTCATAGCGCAAGGACATTCTATGTCAGTTTAACATCATGGTATATGAGCCATGTCAATTTAGCATCATGGCAGACACTCTGTGCTAATTTAACATCATAGAAGATGCTCTGTGCCAATTTAACATCATAGAAAATGCTCTATTTACCTTGCTTTATTATTGACATGATACTACATGTTAGACATAATATGGATTTAGGTACAGATGGTTGAGAAGATTAGTGAGCTTGTTACTGTCTAAGTTAGCAAGCTTGAATGCCCCATTTTCATATGCTTTTGTGACCAAGAAAGGCCCTTTCCAATTAGCTGAGAATTTGTTCATAGGCTCATGAATGGCCTTGAGGACTAGATCCCCTTTCTTAATTGAGCATTGGTGTAGATTGTAGTGATGCTTTTGCCATTATTTTTCTTGATACCACTCGATGTGGTTAAGTGTTTGGATGCACTCTTCCTCTGTAGATTCAAGATCAATGATTCTTGACTCATTATTTTGACCCTTATCCATAAAGTTCAAGAGGATCATTTGGAGTGATGGGACCTACAATTCAAGAGGTAACACCACTTCCAATTTGTATACAAGGCTATATGGTGTCTTACTTTTTGTAATTTTGCATGTTGTGTGATAAGCCCAAAGTTCATACACAAGTTGCTCATGCCATCGTCGCTTGCTACTGCTAAGCATCTTCTTTAGAAGGTTGACAATGGATTTATTGATGGCTTCTACTTAGCCATTTTCTTGAGGATAGTACAGTGAAGAGAAAGAGTGTTTAATGCCAAGATTTTCATAGAACACTCTAGTTTCTGTGCTACTAAATTCAGGGCCATTGTCCATAACGATAATCATAGGGAGGTCAAATCAAGTCACTATATTGTCTTAGATGAATTTGCAAACCTGTTGAGACATGGTCTTCCTAAGGGGAATAGCTTCCACCCACTTTGTGAAATATTTAGTTGTGGTAATAATAAAGCTATGTCTCGCAGAAGACTTAAGTGTTATTGACCCTATGATGTCTAATCCCCAATGTTGAAATGGCCAAGTAATTTGTGTAGTATGAAACTCACTAGGTGATACATGTATTAGATTTCCATGGTGTTGGCATACATCGCATGTCCTTACCTTAGAAATGCAATCATGTTCCATATAAGGCCAATAGTAGCCTAAATGTCTAATTTTCATTACCATTGTCCTTGGAGCTATGTGTCCTCCACACAATCCCTCGTGGATTTGATCAATGATTCTTTGGGATTCATCGCCACTTATGCAAGTTAGCAGTATCCCATTGTAAGATCTAAAACATAAAGCATTGTCACCTACAAGGACATACTATCGCGCTCATATCCTCATTGTGTATTTTTGTGTGGATGTTAGGTTTTGTAGAGGTTTACCATGTTAAAGGTATATTTTAATGTCATCATATCATTCTTGAGTGTGGGCCATACTTATAGACATGATACTTGTCGTGTGAATGATAGGGTTAGTGCATGTTACTATTGAAGAGGGCAAGATAGAAAACATATGGAGTGGCATGCTTAAAGCTAAAGTGGCTAATACATCAGCTATAGTGTTTTCATTATGGGGAATGTATTGAATGTCCAAGACTGTAAATTATTTTAGTAAATATTTTGCCAAATCATAGTAAGGCTATAAGTGTTGTGTTTTACAGGCATAGACTTCTGTGAATTGGTTAATGACCAATTGCAAATCACCTCAAATTGCTAAATTTTAGATCTCTAACCTCTGAGCTACTAGAATGCCCCTAAGGAGACCCTCATATGTGCAAAGAAATGTAAAGCGGTACACAAAATGTTGGATCTTTTTAGAGGGAAATGTGAGAATAGCAGCAGCACTACCACCTTTTGTGGTTGAGGCACCATCAAAGTGTAAAATATCTTCAAAGTCTATAGGTACTGGGCTTATGCTACTAACATGCTCATCTAGAAATTCAAGATCTATTATTGCTTGGTCATTTGTAGGTGAAGCTATAAGTTGCATAGTTATTGCTTCACCCTTTGTGGATGACTACAATACGTAATGTAGGTCAAACACTACAATTATTACTTTCCACCTACCTATCCTACTACTTTCATATATGTTAGTTGTGATGGCCCTGAGTATATTGTTTTTGCAAATGATGTTTACCTAGCTATGAAACAAATAGTGTCTCCATTTTTTGAGTGCAAACACTAAGGCCAAAAAATTTTTCTCTACATCATTGTATTTTGCCTCGTATGCTATCAGTGCATGACTTAGGTAGTAAATAGGAACTTCAAAGTACTCATCTCTCTTTTGGCAGAGTAAGGTAGTAATGGACATGTCTGAAGCTACAAGGTAAATGTAGAAAGGCTTATCTCTTTGTGTAGGATAAATGGTAGGAAGTTGAACAAGCTCTTTTTTCAAGGTATTGAATGCTTCTTGGCATTGGTTCATCCACTCAAAGTTAGCTCCTTTTTTAAGTAGGTGTTGCATTGAATGTAATTTATCTATTAACCTTGCGATAAACCTTCGTATGAACTATTTCCTACCTTACAATCCATGCAAATATTTAAGGTTTGTGGATGGTGCTAAGTTGATAATGGCCTTAATCTTATCTAGGTCTACATGTATTCCTATTTCTGACACTATGAAACCTAGCATGCATCCAGTTTTGACGTCGAAGAAATACTTTTTGGGATTGAGACGAAGGTCATGCTTTTGGCAATGTTCAAGGAATTGGTTCAAGTTATTTTCATGATCAAGAGCCTTCTTGGATTTGGCTGCTATATCATCCACATAGTCATTTAGTCATTCTAAAAGATAGTTGCTAAAAATATACATCATTGCATGATGGTATGTTGCTCTAGAATTTTTCAATCCAAAGGACATCATCATATAATATGACATTTCCCAAGGGGTCATGAAGGTAGTAGAAAGTTGATGTTCCAGGTTTATACGGATTTGATTGTATCTCGAGAATCTATCAATGAAGGATAGCAAGGCATGGCTAGTTGTAGTATTGACAAGTTGGTTGATACTAGGCAAGGGAAAATCATCTATACAAATGCGTATACCCCCAGTTTTCTTAGGGACCACCATGATGTTTGATACCTAGTCTACGTAATCAACTGCCAAAATGAACCCATCTTGGTAGAGTTTGGTGATTTCATCGCGAATAGCTAAAGCAATTTCTAGCTTCATTTTATGAGCTTTCTATTTGACTACTTTAACATGTGAATTGAAGATAATGTTGTGTGATATTAGGCACGGGTCTAAGCCTAACATATCTTCATAAGACCATGCAAACACTTTGACATTGTCATTGAGGACTCTAGAAATATTTTTGTTGAATCTATGGCTTCAGTAAAGAGCTAAGCTTTAAAGTTCTCACCTCTTCTTTACATGTTATTATGGGGGTTTCTATAAGTGGATCCTTAGTCACATCACCGACCTCTAAATCTAAGGCCTAGAACAGTTATTTTGGCCATTCTAGTGATGTTTCTAAGGATGCTACGGTGGTGTCACAAGGAGGTGATTCAAAGTCCAATAGCTCTATGTTCATGCTTCTCATGAATCTACCATGGGGTACAGTCAAGATTAAAGGCAAATGGAGATCATCATGTATGGTCATTTTCCCCAAGTGATCCATAAAATAGCAAAAAAAGACAGAAGACGTCAAGTGGTATCTGCCTAACAGAGCAACATGAGGTGAAATGTATGTAAAGTAAGTATGCAGTATCTCAAAATTGCCAATTTAAGATCTCAGCGAACCGTAACTATGCATAGAATGTAAAGCTACATTTCAAAATTGCTAGTTTAGGGTCTTAGCAAACCATAACTATGTATATGGTGTGAAGGGAATTTCAAAATTGCTAATTTAAGGTCATAGTGGACTGCTATGGTGCCTACAATGTGAAGCCTTGAGTCAAATTCAAAGGCTTAAAGTGAGGGGTTGAATCAAATGTTCACTGGATAGGCAAAATATATAAAATAGTTTTTTTAGGAAATCTATGTGCTACGCTACATGGAACATGGGATGTCCCATGTTACGGGCGGGACACAGGACATTTCACGTTATGCGTGGGACACATAGTGTCTTGTGTTACATGTGGAACATGGAACATCCTGGAAAATTGACATGTCATGTAACCATAAAGGGTATAAATAGGGGCTTACCCATGGTAATCCTATCATTATCACCATAAGAGCTAATAGTCCAAAGCATAGCGCAATCTAGAGAAGAGAGTGTAGCACTTATAGAGTGTAACCACTGATAGGCCAAAGATTGACAACAAGACAATGGCACACAGAAGTAAGTGTAGACACCAGGGCCTTGCAAATGTGGACGAAGGGGAGCACATGCTACAATGTCTCCATAGAGCATGCATCAGAGAATGGCAGGAGGCATCATCTACCTAGTAGACTGTTACACTTCCTTCATGTGTATTCTTTTGTTGTGTTGTGTGTTACCTTTTTTAAAGAAATAGGGTGATCTACTGAGTGGATACCCTTGTTGTCACTACCTCCTCTATAGCTGCAGTGCCTTGGCTATTGCAGCCTCTATGACTACTATGTTGTGGCTACTGCCACTATGGCCATGACTACTACCCTAGCTACTCCACCATGGCCCCTGCCATTGCCATCACGGTTGTTGCCATAGTTGTTACACTGTGGCCATAACCACCATCACCGTGGTTGGGAGCGATGCACAATTTCCTTCTTATCTCTTTCATTTTACGCTAAGGTAATGGTAAGGGTGTCTCACACAGTGGTGTACAATGAGCATTTTATGCATCCTATGTAGTGTAACGCATGAGGGAGGGTTTTTTTTCTAATGTGTGTTCCACATGGTGGAATAGGGCAAGAGCTTTGCAAGTGTCCCGTGTCTACTCTCACACTATGTCGTCCCTGATAACGTAATTGGCAAGCTAGAAATGTTTGACTATCTGTGTCACTATGCTCTTTGGGAGTGTGATGCTTACTATGCTACATAGGACATAGCCACTATGCTACATGGGGTTTGGTTGCTATGCTGCATGGGACATAGCCGCTACGCTGCATAGGGAGTAGCAGCTAAGTTACACAAGATGTAGTTGCTACGCTACGTAGGATGCTATAGGGGTGGGACAAATACTTATAAAAAAATTTTTGTTTGATTACTTGTTCTACAATTGTCATGCTCCATACTTAGAAAATTTTTTATAGAAAATTTCTACGCTTTACAGAAATGTAATTGACACATAGAGAAATTTTACATAGGAAATTGTCTCATTCTATGAGAGTGTAACTAGCACTTAGAAAAAAATTTTAAACACATTTTTTCTTTTTTATTTTTAAAGAAAATTACCCTTACTATGCACTAATGTTTTCATTGTAAAATGTAGGGTTATGTTAAAGCCAATCCTGATCGTAGTTGAGTTGGTAGGGATTCTGTGTTATATAAGTGCCACTGTACCTAATGTCCCTACATCCCATGCATGAGTAGGGAACTAGGAGGTTTGGTTTTGGGAGGGTGCCCAGGAATACTTAGAGTTCTTGCTTTGTCACTTCAGTGTGATGATATGGTTGCATTTGTCTGCTAAAATAGTAGGTGTCCTAGTTGAAACGTTCTCAACATTACTACCTGAAGATAATCGAAGTATCTTAAAATTCTTGATAGACAGATCTACTAAGGGGAAAGGGGTAGGGGGATTAAGTCAACATCCAAAATGCTTAATACTTTTGTCTTGGATTTGGGTAGTGCCAAAGTTCAATGCTATCACAAATATAACACCTTGTTTGTTGCTCACCATATGGGCACAGTCTTCCAAAACCCACCTGGAACCGTCTACTGTGCTGGCAGGTGAGTCTTGTTAAGATGATTAGATATCTTGTTTTGTTTATCTTATATGATTTGGATTGCATATTATGTTTTATTAGTTGCCAAATTTTTTATTGATAATGATGGTCTTCATGATAGAGAGGGAGTGTTAACGTTGACCCAAATGGCCCTATAAGAGTTCTCCTTTGCTAAGAATATATGTGCTGATGTTATAGAGCAACTTGGAGCTAAGTTTAGAACTTATCCAACTAAGTACTCTAAATTCTATATAAAGTATGAAGAGCTTGTGTGGTTAGATGCTAAATGGGCATCCTATAGAATACCCATTGTAGAAGAAGTACTAGTGCAAGTACCATCATTCCCTACACCATTCACACCAAGTGAGTTATATTATGTGTTTATTTTCATGTATTCTTGATTTATTTTCTCTTTTTTTATGTGGTTGATTTTATTCTTGGTTACTACAGTAGCAACCAAATTTAAGGAGGTTGGAGTAATTACCTCAGGATGTAATGAGGCCAACAGTCTCTTTAAATATGGCAAAGTTGATGAGTCACAACGTTGGCTATGCAATGGGGCCTTAGCAAAAATTATCCAAAATGTTCAGGAGGCTAGGCATATGGATATCTTTTTGGCTATGAACCTAAGCATCCCAAGGGAAAAAATGGTTGCCCTTGTAAATTCCTTCATAGAATGTGATGACCACTTTCACACATGAGTTCACAATGTGCAAGTGATCTTTGAGATCACTAATTACCTTCTTTTAGATCTCTTCAATGTCCCTTCTTATGGTTTACCCATGGGTGAAAAGACTAGTAAGACTAGTATGGTTTACCTAGATATCCAAACCATGGATCTATCACAGGACCCTTTAGAGGCTATTGGGGAGTCTTTTCCCATGACCACCAAAGATCAAGTAAGGTCATCTTTCCATGTACATGATAGCCTTGGAGAGGCTCCCCCCACCAACGCAATTAATGCAATGAGGGACGCACATCTCATTACAGAAATAGTAAAATCAAAATTACAAATTAAAAAGTCTCATCCTGCAAAGGAACCCGCATGTGGGATCGAAGGAAGGGGCAAAAGGCTACGAATCAAAGTTTGTAACATGCATTCTAAGCTAGTTGGTGAGTATGTTTTAGCTAGCCTAGCTATTTCTTTTTTATTATTATTTTATGCATATATGTTGGATTGGCACCCTAACCTTAGCTTGGGCATGGTAGACGAGGAAGAGGTCTTTGCTGCAGAAGAAGAGGCCCCTACTACAAAACAGGAGGCTCCTACCATAGAAGAGGAGGCCTTTGCTATAGAAGAGCCCTTTGTAGATAGTGTCCCACAACCTAAGGGACACATGATAGCAGAGGAAGCTGCTACACTCTTAATTTAGCTCGAAGAAGAGGGGCTACATTTTGAGGATGGTGAGTTTGCTGGTTTGTTTGATAGTGTACAGATGGGCAATTCTCCTGCTCTCACCCCTAAGGTTTTGCTGGGTAGAAGCTCTACACTGTCATTTATGGTATCCTCTCACTTTCCTTCTTTTCTCTTATCCTCTTCTGTTTATTTCTTTTTTTATTTTCCTCTCCTTTTTCTTTTTTTCCTTATAATGCTAATGTTCTTTATTTCATAGTGGGTACTACTTTTGCTAAGCACTCTGATTCTTTATCTACTTTCTACCTACATCCATGGGTGGAAACCCCAAATAAATTTGCTTTTATGGAAGGTGTAATAGATGACATGATCAACCACCTAAAGTAAATTGGCCCTAAGATAGGTGTGCCTAGCCTATTGCATTTTCTCTTTATTATTATTATTATTATTATTATTATTATTTATTTTATATTTTTGCCAACATCTTATGACTAACATTTCCTTATTTTCAGTATAACAACTTCACGACTTAAATGAGACCTAAAATAGGTAGTTGAAGTGGAAGCTATGCTTGAACTCCCTCCAGAGGTAACAGAGGTGCCTCATCATGTATATGATGAGGCAAGAAAATGTGTGCTATACTTGGCATGATCACTATGGGAGTGTAGGTGTGTAAATGAAGATCTCTAGAAATGAGTTCAGAAACTCAAAAAAGAAAAAGTGAACACGGAATGAATTCCTAATGGCCCATGCTAATTCAGATCATAGTTGGCATATGGCCGTAATTGATTATGCCAAATATTGGTTGACCATAAGGGGCAAAAATGAGGCTGCACATGAAGTAATTGAACAACATCTGCAAATGGATCTCTTAGCCCAAAAGAATCAAGATTGGAAAGATTATAGTGCCAAAGTATATGAATGGGGGCAAGCACAAAAGAATCATAAACATATTTATAAAATTGAATGTGCTTGTTACTGCCAAAAGTACAAAGATGCATCTATTAAATGGAAAGGTCATGAGCTATTCCTTAATGTGATTGGCACTACCTAGGCCTATGATAAATTTGCAAAACACTTACTGGTTAATGAATCTCCCGAGAGGGAAATAGCCCTACGTTCTGAATAGGCCACATCCACCACATTTTCTCAGGGGCCATCCACATGGACAATCATGGAAAAAGGGAAAATCTTAGTAGGCATTGATTTAGTGGAGGAAGATTGGGTAAATTTGACTAAGGAAATCCTCCAGTGCTTGGCATCTAGCCTTAATAGAATACCACTAGACATGGATGCAAGCCCATCTCAAGTTAGCCAAGTCTATTTCATTACAGTTTATTTCATGATAGCTTTATGCATTTCCTGCTCACTCATTGGTTTATCATTTTATTTCAAATGAGGATGTAGGATCTAGCAGGCTAAAAAATAAAGACACAAGAGATAACCCATAGTGTATTGATTGATATTTTAAAATTTTGAAATGTAGCCCTCATGGTTAGGCAATGTTGCAACTCTAAATGTAAACATAATTTTAGACTATGTATTTCATTTGCAATTCAATGAAAAGTAAGAAATTTATTTTATTTCTTTTGCCTGGCATTTTTGTTAATGTTAGGCCCCTTGTGGTCCCATACTCTAGTTTAAGGCCATTTCAGGCCATAGTTAGTTTAAGGCCATTTTGGGCCATAGCTAGTTTAAGGCCATTTTGAGCCATAACTAGTTTAAGGCCATTTTGGGTTGTAGCTAATTTAAGGTCATTTCAGGCCATGGGTAATTAATATACAGAGTGAGGTGCTAGTTTTAGGCCTTGGCAGGCCATGGGATAGTTTAAGGCCATTTTAGGCCATAGCTAGTTTAAGGCCATTTCGGGCCATGGCGATATAACTAACACAAAAGGTAAACACAATGCAAAATTGAAACTTGTACAAGAAAAAGTGTTAAAAACAAAAGAATTAGAAAAGTAAAGTAGGGCTATGCCCTAATCATGTAATTGTTTCCTAACCTGATGTGGGTTAGATAGGTCTTATGCCCTAGAGGATTTAAAGTGATATTCCTCTAAGTTATCATCAACTGTTGAAAAAGGAAACTTTGCCCATATAGTTTTTTTGTGTAGGTCATCAGTTTTGTTAGGCTTATTAGCAGGGAAACATTGGGTTTAAACATGAATAGGTGACACGCCTTCGGAGACTTCTATTTTTGACCCTTACTCCTAAAACACGATAAAATTTTAGGTCTCGACATCTCAACTAAAAAATTGGCTAAGTGTCAAAACAATGGCACTTTGCTCAAATTTTTCCAAGTGTTGAGTGTAGTTAGCTCCAAACTGTCAAATTTGCAAAAATTTTCTAAGTGTTAGAATGATGGCACTTTTTGCAAATTTCTGTGTCAAGCTATGCAGCATAGCACAATTGTCAAGCTATGTAGCATAGCATAGCATACCTATCAAGCTGTGTAGCGTAGCACAACATAGCATAATTGTCAAGCTACACAGTGTAGCGTAGTGTAGCACACATGTCAAGCTGTATAGTGTAGTGTAGCATAGCACACCTTTTAAGCTGCACAACGTAGCACACCTGTCAAGCTGTGTAGCATAGCATAGCGTAGCACACCTATCAAGCTATGCAATGTAGCACATAACAAGCTGTGCAGCGTAGCACAATGTAGCACACCTATCAAGCTATGCAACATAGCTTAGTGTAGCACACATGTCAAGTTGTGTAGCAAAGCATAGCGTAGCATACCTATCAAGCTGCACAGTGTAGCATACTATAGCACACCTGTCAAGCTACAAAGCATAGTACACTTGTTAAGCTCTGTAGCATAGCACACCTGTCAAGTTATGTATCATACCATAGCGTAGCACACATGTCAAGTTATGTAGCATAGCGTAGCGTAGCACACCTGTCAAGTTGTGTAACATAGCACAACATAGCGCACCTATCAAGCTGTGTAGCATAGCACATGTCAAGCTATCCAACATAGCGTAGTGTAGCACACATATACAACTATGCAGACACCATCCCATGTCCTATGCATAACATGGAACGAGCATAGTAGATAACATCCCATGTCCTATGCATAACATAGGACAAGTGTAGCAGACAGTGTGGTCCCACCCACTACACTGCCACATGGCACTTGATCCTCATTTTAGGCTAACCCTAGCCCTATAAGTACCCTTGTGCCCTAGTGTTTTAGAGGGGGGGTTTGGCTTCCATTTTTCACCAGTAAGGTAGTTGGCACTTTCATTTTGGCATTTCACACTTTGGGATCTTGGCACTTAACTCTATGGAAGAATGAGACCTAGAGCACACCACATTGGTAGAGAACCATAGCTACATTGCATAGTACATTGCATCTCCATTGTACCCCTGTAGAACATCGTATGGTACATCATGGCTACTAACCCAATAGGCATAGTTCAACATAGCAAGCACAAGAATTCACACCCTGACACCACTGAGGTTGTGAATGTTCTCCCACTACACTTGTTATACACTGTGTATCTTTTCAGATCCTTTTTGAATTAGCTACACTTCATCTTTTGGGGCGCTGCACTACTATTCTCAAATTCTGTTGCATTTCTCAAGCATTTCTCCTTGGCATTTGGTGTAACACTTGTATTTTCTTACTTTTTCATACATATTTGCATGATCATGTCACTGTTCTCAAACCGGGACACCCTACTATGCTCTAGCTTACTTGGACCTAATTCCTGTGCATAATGTAGTACAAACCCTTCTCACACATAGTCATTTTAACACCATGTAAGTCCCTATCTAATCAACAAGACCATTCAAGGCACCCCATTTCCATTTTCTCTAGCATGGCCTGCTTGTGGATTCCTGGTTAGGCTATATGCCTGGTGACCTCACGGTGTTCCAACCATTGACATTTTCAGATGCTACAATTTTTGGCAATAGAAGGAGGCCCTAACCATTTCTATCTACATTATATATATATATATATATATATATATATATTATTACTAGCACTTAGTCAAAACTTTGGATTTTCTAGAGAGCGTAATAAGTTCTCAGAGCATAGCAGGCTCCATTGTAGCAAGTGTAACAAGCTATAGCATAGCAAGCATGACAAGCTCTAGCGTAGCAAGCGTAACAAGCTATAGCATAGCAAGTGTGACAAGCTACAGCGTAGTGAGTGAGACAAGCTCCAACATGGCAAGCGTAGCAAGCTCCAGCATAGCGAGCAAGATAAGCTTCAACATAACAAGCATAGCATGCTTCAGTGTGACAAGCATAGCACCAGAGTTGGCCATTTTCAGCAATTTTCATACTTGACACTTTTTCTACATTTCCATACTTAGCCATTTTTTATTCTAAATTTTTACACTTAGCTATTTTCATACATTTTTCTACTACCAGTATACTTAGTCATTTTTTTTTGCAATATTCAAAGTTAGCTATTTTCTGCAAACAACAACTCTCACAACCCAATCTATGCATATGAATCCAGATCAACCTTCCACGTTGGTGTCTAATGCATTTGACACTAGGATCTAGCCAAAACATGTTGCACTAAGCCACGAACAATACAATTTTGTTTGTGCCAAAATCCAAGTAGGATTACTAGTGGATTATCTTGATTTTGAGGCAAAATAGGACTACGAACAAGTCCACTAGAATGGATGGGCTTATAACCCCTCCTTGTTTGACATAATCCCACTCACGAAGTCCTACCACCAGCTATTGTCCCAACTAATCAGTGCAAAAAAGCGTGATGCAAGGACAACCTACGAGGAAGCCTCACATAACAAAGTAGATGAATTCGAGGCCTGCTCCAAACACAAGAGCCCCCTCTACACTATCTTCCAACAACTACCCCCTAGTACAACCCCTCCTTGGTTCGGTCAACCCATCCTCTCTAAGAGGGTGACCATGTCAATTCAGCCTTCCTTGCAAGCAACTACTGCATTTTCCCAACCCTGTACTCACATAGGGGCCACCTCTCAAACCCAAATAACTCCTACAAGCTTGGACACACACCATCATGCATATCTTCCCCATGTCACTCACTAGCAAGCCCTTAGACTAGTATTGCATGCTACCCAAGGCCTCAATCTCCACTTTGGAGGATCTCATAAGCCAGTTTGTGACACACTTCAAGTACAACCTACAACCTAAAGAAACCCTCGACCAGCTCATGCAGGTTAAGAAAGAGCCTCTAAAACCTATGTCAAAATTCCTCCAACATTGGAATGTTTGATTGAGTGAAATGCATGAACCCCTAGCAGAGACACATCTACTGGCTATCTTCAAAGGTGCAGTAAATGACTTCATCAAGTTCAAACTATATTATCTAGCCCCAAAGTCTCTTAGCCAAGCCTTTGCTTTAATAAAAGGCATAGAGGAAGTAGCACAAGCTATAAATGACACAACCTACACGGCCTACAGAAGCTAACATACTTGCAAGAAAAACACAATAGTGGCAATAGTGGTCACAAGCACAAAAGTAACCAACTGTTGCTCGACAGTTAACCAGCCTAAGATCCCAACTAATAAAACTACCAACTCTGGTGCCAACTCACCTACATCGATAAGGGCCATCCCAAGGCCCAATTTTTAACACAAGCACCACTCAAAGTATACACCACTACCAATGGAACCCTTTGAACTATTGGNCCACTCAAAGTATACACCACTACCAATGGAACCCTTTGAACTATTGGAGCAACCCTTGAAAGCCAGGAAAATCCAACACAAACACATATCAATGATTACCCACCAAAAACATGATAGGTACTATGAAGTACTAAGGAACCCCACATTAGCAGTACCAAATGAGCCCCTGGTCCCACAACATTTTAAATTGGACCAATACTATCATTACCACCAATTTGCTAGTCATAGTACAAACAACTATCATGCTTTGCAGGATGACTTGCAAAGAATGATAGAACGGGGACAAGTGGTGCTGGACACAGTGAGTTAATCCAACATAGATGATGCCTCCTATGTCATAAACTCAATTAGCATAGGTGGAAAGCCCAAAATTATGCAACAACCTTTTGTGATCCATATTCCTCCTAACAAGGCAATGGTTACCTTAGCCTCCAAAAGTAAGAGGCCTTCCTTTTTTATCAAAGTGCCACCTCAGGCACCCATAACACCCTTTGTGGTCAAATTTTCAAACTCATCATCTACTAAGATGTTAAACTAGCATGATGCAATAACAACAACTGATAAGTAGCCTTTTTTCATCAAGGTTCCATAACGAGTTGGCCTTGCAACAACTCCTAAACCACCATTTTATCATAAGGGTTCCACAAGGTGATGGCCCCTCACCTACCCAAAGCCCAATAGTGCGCAACATCTCAGTCCCTCCTCCTTCAAGGGTTGACCCCATTAGTAACTTGGGTAGGCCTACCAAATGGTAATGAAAGAAGAAAAATGAGTGTCTCATGACCCCTATGCCCAAAGCAAAGGCCACAACCAGCAAGAAACAACTAAAAATTAGGGCCCTTGCCCCTAAGCAGGCCAAGAAACTCAAGACCAAGTCCCTTTAATAAGAAATCTATCTCTTAAGTTGCATGGAAGGAGTCAAGGCCAATACAAATGACAAGGACTTCATAGCTATACTAACCAAGGTGAAACAAATGATCAAGCAAAAGAACATAATGTTGAGCTTGTATGACCTAGTCATGACCTCATCTTCTCACTGCCAAGAATTGGCCCAGATCTTGTCCTTCATTCCTATTACAGAGGACATCCCTGCAGATGAGGCATCCATCCGTGCAAAAATGTTGCCTCCTACACCCCAAGAATTGAGTTCAACATCCCTAGTGTTTCATGATGATGCAGTCAAAGTTAACCCTGAACAAGGGGAGGTCACTATGGCTCCACTATCCATTAGCATACGTGTTGGGTAGTGCATCATCTACAAAGTGCATGTCGATGATGGTGCAACAACAAACATAGTCTTGTACTCTATCATCGACAAACTAGGACTAGCAAATGAAATCAAGCTAACCAAAACAATATCTCTAAAATCCTTTAATGGATAATGTATCACTATCAGAAGTACAATCAACTTAGCCTTTGTGGTAGGAGAGCAATCCCCCACTAGCATAGATTTCACTTTCATAGAGGAGATGCTAGGTTTCAATCTAATTCTAAGTAGGCCATGGCTAGCCCAAATACACGTCGTCTCCTCTCCCATCCACCAAGAAATCCACCTTCCATACAAAGGTGGTCAAGTTATCATCCATGGTGATAATGCCTCCTCTTTGACTATTCATGACATAGACATGGTGCAAGTGTCAGATGAGAACTTTCTTGGTGGTACACCTATGGAAACCAATGCAATGCCTAAGGCTAATACACTCGAATGAGTGGTTGCAGCCAACAGCCTCCCAGAGGACCCGAAGCCTTGCACACCCCCTAATCCACACTTAATTAGGAAGCAACTACATGATCAAGAATTTTCCTTGGCCAAAAACACATTAAGCACTAGCTCACCCCTTGGCTCCATTGGCCATGCATTTTTGATTTTTTCTTTGGTTGCATTTGTTCATGCATTTACATTTCACTTTCTTGCCTAGTTTACATACTACTTCACTTTGTTTAAGCATTTGTACTTTTTTTGCACATCCATCTACTTAGCTTATGCATTGCATTTGAAAAACATCAAAAACACATTAAAAAAACAACAAAAACACATGACTTGAAAAGGCCTTAAACTAGCCCACAGTCTGGAACGGCCTAAAATTCTCATTTTTTGAATTGCATTTCTTTCATTCATACATTTTAAATTTTTTATGATAGGTGTTGATTGATGTTTTTTTTTCTAATTGATTTTTGCAAGATCTTACAGCACACAGCATCACTATGCATGCATCATCACACCTTATACAAGTAAGGTAAGCACCAATCCGCTATGACTATAAACTAGCACAGACAGTCCTCTATGACTATAAACTAGCACAATCATCCTTGGGGCATGACATTAAACTAGCACAATAGCTTATCCTTAGGTCATGATGTTAAACTAGCACAACAACTCATCCTTGGGTCATGACGTTAAACTGACATAACATCTCATCTTTGGGTCATGATGTTAAACTGGCACAACAGCTTGTCCTTGGGTCATGATGTTAAACTAGCACAATAGTTCATCCTTGGGTTATGACATTAAACTGGCATAACATCCACTATCTGCTACAACATTAAACTAGCATCCAGTAGTCTGCTAGGACTATAAACTAGCACATCATGGTCTACCAAGACCTTAAACTATGTTCATAGTCTACTAGGACTTTAAAATGGCATGTTGTTGATCTTTTGGAGCACTTTCCATTAATGTAGCCTTGGTGGCACTCACAGCATCATCACCTCCCATCATTCTCCTAATCTTTTGAAGCACTTGCCATTAGTATGGCCTTTAGAGGACTTGCAACATCATTGCCCTGACACTTTCATTGGCTTTCTGGGCACTTGCAACTAGCACAACATTTGACACATTTACAACATCTTCACATTAGGCATTTACACTTGCATTTCATGTTTTGTGATTTTCTTGTCTTCTCGGAGTCATGTTTACAGGATGAAGCCTCAAAGGTGGTCATGCAGAGATGCATCTTATTGCAACAACAAGTTACCATGTTGCTCTAATGTGCATTATTGCAATAGTTAAGCCACTCAAGAGTGCACATCCCCCTTATCCTTATTACAACCTATGCACATCCACTCTATCATCCTATGTCCTCTCATCTCCCACATACTCATGATTACACATCCCTAGGATGCATACACACTACGATGCATATGTCATTCTCTTCACATCAACCATAGAACCCATGGTCAATGTAACACAACTTGTCCTATTGGGAGCCTCTATTGCATGGTCAAAGCCTAAGCACATGTAACACAAATCATCCCTGGGAGGAAACATCTATCCTATAAATGCGATGTGGATGCATCAAAACAAAGCCCATCTTCTCAATGGTCAACTTGCAGCTAACATTTAGTGGTAAGCCAAACCCAAATAAGGTTCACCTCATAACACAACAAAGAAAAAAAATGGAAAAAAGCATATCCCCAAGCAAATTAATAATGCTATAACTTCACAACTAGCCCAACCTTAGATTGACTTTGATGCTTTCATAAGCAATTCGACGAGAGGTCAACATTTCAGCAGTGAATCACTTCATGGTATGGTGACTATCAACTATGCTAAATTTGCATCTTACATCATGATCCACTATTTGCATTTCATTTCCACCATTTAAATCTCATCTCCCTAGCATTGCCTATACCCCTTTTCCCTCAATATACCCTTATTCCCATAGCACTCTTGAGCATGGTAAAACAACATCTGATATTGTACCGATGAGTGATGTTGGTGGCATATCTACTATGATGTTTTGTAATTCTTTGTTGACATCTATTGGGCCACTCCTCCAGACATCAAAAAAGAGGGGCCATTCAAACACAACAAAAATTTAGGTCTTGGCATCTTGACTAAAAATTTGGCTAAGTGTTAAAGCGGTGGCACTTTGCCCAAATTTTTCCAAGTGTTGAGTGTAGTCAGCTCCAAACTACCAAATTTGCAAAATTTTTCTAAGTATCAGAATGATGGCACTTTCTGCAGATTTGTATGTCAAGCTGTGTAGTGTAGCATAGCATAGCATAATTTTTAAGCTATGCAACATAGCACAATGTATCATACCTATCAAGCTATACAGCATAGCACACATGTCAATCTATGCAGCGTAGCATAGTGTAGCATACCTATCAAGATGCATAGCATAGCACACCTATCAAGCTATGTAGCATAGCACACCTATCAAGCTATGTAGCATAGCACAATGTAGTACACCTGTCAAGCTGTGTAGCATAGCACAACATAGCACACCTATCAAGCTATGTAGTGTAGCACATGTTAATCTATGCAGCGTAGTGTAGCGTAACATAGCATAGCACACATGTCAAAGCATAGCACATTATAGCCCACCTATCAAGCTACACAATGTAGCACACCTATCAAGTTGTGCAGCGTAGCACACCTGTCAAGTTGTGCAACGTAGCACAGCATAGCACACCTATCAAGCTATGTAGCATATCATAGCATAGCACATGTTAAGCTATGCAACGTAGCACACATGTCAAGTTGTGCAACATAGCATAGCATACTACACATGTTCAGCTATGTATATAGCATCCCGTGTCTTTTGCGTAACATGAAACGAGCATAGAAAATATCATCCTATGTCCTATGCATAACACGGAACAAGCATAGTAGATAGCATGGTCACACCCACCGCATTGCCACATGGCACCTAATCGTCATTTTGGGCTAACCTTAGCCCTATAATTACCCCATATGCCCTAGTGTTTCGAGGAGGGTTTGGCTTCCATTTTTCACCAGTAAGGTAGTTGGCACTTCCATTTTGGCATTTGTCACTTTGGCATCTTAGCACTTAGCTCCATGGTAAAATGAGTCCTAGAGCACACCACATTGGTAAAGAAGCATAGCTACACCACATAGTACACTGCAGTCCCATTGCAACCCTATAGAACATAGCATGATACACCATGGCTACTAACCCAGTAGGCACAATTCAACACAACAAGCACCAGACCTCACACCTTGATACCATTTAGGCTATGACTGTGTTCCCACTATGTCTATTGTACATTGTGTCTCTTTTGAGAGCCATTGTGAATTAGCTATGCTACCTCTTTTGGGATTCTGCACTACTGTTCTCAAACTTAGTTGCATTTCTCAAGAATTTCTCTTTGGCATTTGGTCTAACACTTGTATTTTCTCACTTTTTCATACATATTTGCATGTTCACATCACTATTCTTAGGCTAGGACACCCTACTATGCTCTAGCTTACTTGAACCCAATGCCTGCACGTAACGTAGTACAAACCCTTATCACACACAATTGTTTTAACATCAAATAAGTTCTTGTCTAATCGACAAGATCATTCAAAGCACCCAATTTACATTTTCTCCAGCATAGCCCTCTCATGGATTTGGGGTTAGGCTATATGCCTGGTGACCTCTCGGTGTTCTAGCCACCAATGTTTTTAGATACTATAGCTCTGTGTTTATATTTTTGATAGTCCAAGGGGCTACCTCATCACCAAAGATCACCACCTGTCCACCCACATAGGGTAGGTGGATCTCTTGGTGTATCGATGAAGAGATAGCCCTTATTTGGGCTAACCAAGATCTTCCTAAAATCAAATTGAACTTGAGCATTTCTTCTACCACAATGAATTCTGCACTAGTGGGGAATTAATCCCCTACTACAAAGTTGATAGTGATAGTTCCCTTGACCACAACACATGCCCCATTGAATGACTTCAAACAAGAAGTTACCATGGGATTAATTTAATCCACTAGGTCCAACTTGTCAACAATAGGGAATGGAATTACATTGGTTGCTACCCCATCATCCATGTGCACCCTACAAATCTTATATTGACCTACATGAATCATTATAAACATAGGGGTAGTGGTTACTCAACCCTTTTCTAGGTCAACTTTAATGGCTTTATCATAAAAATTCAAGCAAGTTTCTTGTGGTTCTTTAGCATAATGGCATGAATGGCTCTTTCCTCTACTAGCATATCTTCCTTAACACTGATAGATTGCATCATGTGGATCAAAGCCTCTTGGTGTGCTGCAGAATTCATTATCAAAATGTACAAGCTTAAAGTTGTATTTTTTTTATTTTAAAGCTTGTCTAACCTATGTAAGTGTGTTCAGGAAGTCTTGTGCATTGTCTAGTTTTTTTGTAGTTTTTACTTCCTCCATATGCCCCAAAAGAAAAATTCTTTAAAAAGGAAAGGCCTTGACCTTTGGTTGGCCAATAGGCTTCTGAGCATCCATAGCTACTTGTTGTGTATGTATTTCTATTTTATCTTTGGATAAAAGGGCCACGAGAATCATCGATAAAGAAGTGGGCTTATGGGGCCCTAGTGTAGTGCATTCTCTAGTCATCTTATCAACTAGGCACTTGTCACATTTTCTTAAGCGAGAAGGTTGTGCCACATTTCCAACCATCAGACTCTAGGTAGGTAGTGAGTTCATATGTTTTGGCACTCTTATAACAAAAGGTGCCTATGTTGTTACAATGATGTGTTGTCTAGACTTAACTATAAAGGGTGTAACGGGCCTCTATGATGGCACTGTAATGAAAAAAGGGGTGTGCGACCTAGTTGAAAATGAAGCTTTAACATCACAGGAAGGTATACGAACCACAAATGACTCATGGGGTGACTCTACATTTTCATCAATGCTGATGGAATTAATGGTGTAACCTACATTGTTAGTGTTCAGTGGGTCCTTATAGACGTTCATAGGTTGGTTTTATGGTCAAATAGGACTTTTTCCATCAAGGACCAACTTTCCTTGATCAATCATATGCTAAATCTCATCTTTCAATGCCAAGAGGTAATCCATGTCATGGCTACACAATTGGTGGTAATTGTAGAAGTTTTCTAGCCTAAAATTTCTAGGCACTGGAGCCTTGTTAGGCATAGTCACAAAAGGGTCTCGAAGAATCTCACAATACCTCTTATTCCATTTATGGGCCTTCTCTATCATTTTCTTAGATTAAATGTGCCTAGCACTCAATAGTTTATCTAACAACTCCAACAGCTTAATTGGTAAAGGGGTGTATTTTGAGTTATCCTTATGCTCAAATTTTGGCCTTGGCAAATTTTGTATAATGGCCATTGATGCCGGAGGTTGGCTAGCACCCGCATTGCTAGAGCTTGACATTTTAGCAGTAGTAGCCATAGCCTTAGGTGTTTTTGTAGCCTGCTTATTATTATTGGGCTTGGTTTCGTTAGCTACAGCAGCCACGGTGATTGTTGCAACCTTTCCCTTTTCCTTCTCTTTGTTTGCATGTGCATTTTTGTAATCTATATAAGCTAGGTCCCTACTAGCCTCCGTTGCATCTTGGATACTCTTTGTCTATGCAAAATCCTGGCTAAGGGTGCATGATGTTAAATAGTATAGCTTAGATTTGATAAAATCATTCACAACACCCTTGAAAATGGCTAGTAGATGGGCTTCAGCAATCGGCTCATGAATTTCATTTAAGGTAGCAGTCCAACATTGTATAAATTTCTAGATGGATTCTAATAGTTCTTATTTGACATTCATGAGTTGGTCTAAGGTG
This sequence comes from Gnetum montanum, assembly GCA_015680685.1. Lineage (NCBI taxonomy): Eukaryota > Viridiplantae > Streptophyta > Gnetopsida > Gnetales > Gnetaceae > Gnetum > Gnetum montanum. The sequence goes on from MNCI01034627.1 coordinate 378,041, forward strand.
ACTTTTGGCTTCAAGTTATACTTGAAGCAAGTGACAAATTGACTTAGCAATTCTTCTAATGTTGAAATAGATGCACGAGGAAGTGCATAATACCAATCCAAAGCTTTACTAGTTAAGGACATGGAAAAAACACAAATAATCACACACAACTATGGTTGCAGTAATAGGGACTCAGATTGAAATGTACCTAAGTGGGTGTTGGGATCACCCTCTCCATTGTATTTTGTGAACTAGGGAAGTTGTACCCCAAGAGGCAATGTAAGCAAAGGGATGACAGGACTAACTTGGACTATTTTAGAACCTATAGCTTTAAGCTACTTGACTTCATTGGTGAGGGTATGAATAAGCTGGAAGGCTTGGTATAGAGCTGGGGGTGTTATAGAAGGTTGCATGAGTTGGACTGCCAATGGTACTATCGGAGTAGCCATCATTGGTGGTGGTGTTGGTGCAGTTACTAGTCCCATTTGGGGTGCTGCCAGAGCAGTTCCCATTAGTGGCACCATTTGAGTGGCCCACAACCCTATGGGCAATGTCACTAGAGCAACTACCATTGGTGGTGCTATGGGAATGGGTACCTACCCCATCACTAGAGAAGCCCACAGCCTTGTAGTTGGTTGCACCATATGTGAAACTTGATATGTTTGGGGCTACATATACTGTGATATCTAGGACATCTGAACAGTAGGAAAGGACGTTGCTACCCACCATGCAGTTGAGGTTGGAGCTACTGTTGATGGTCGAATTGGCATGGAAGAGGTAACAGAAATATGGCTCATTTGTGATTATGACATAGACATAGTATGTACGTATGGTAACGTAGGCTTCACAAACATTGGTTGTGAAAACTGGATAGACTATAAAGGAATACTAAAAGGAAAGGACGTCAAAGGCCCTACATGCTATGGTGTTGATACCATTTGATGACTACCTACTACCAGGGAAGGTTTGGACTGTAGAAGCATTGTAGCCATGAAAAAGGAGGTGGAGGGTTGTGACTAGTGCGAAAGAAATAGGGAGGTGGACTATGAGGCTATGGCATAGAGTGGGCCACCACCTTCAAAATGGGATTCAAAATCCTCTTGCCCATCGTGGAGGGGTTTCTCATAGTGAGACACCGTGTCTTGATATTTTGACCCACTAAATCAAATATGTTGATTCAATATCCACTGAAATGTTTTAGTGAGTGGTATGATGGCATTAGGAGTAGGAAGGAACTCCCTTCCATTCCGATGAATAATTTCAAAGTTATGTTTTTATTCAAATTCTTGATGGTCCAATGGTAGGCTCACTTGGATCTTTACACATAAGTAGTTATATCACTCCTCATCATGTGTCGTGCATTCAAGTGATTGATGTTGCAATCAAAGAGACTACCATTGTGGGTGCACTAGGCTAAGTGGTCACTCAAGATCTATCACATGTTGCAAGGGATGAGCTATGTCCAAGCTCAAGGTGGTAGCTAAGGTGCTAGGTGGGTTCATCTTTCCTGTGTTAAAAAAGGATGTAAGAAGTAAAGAAACTTGTGAGAAATGTGGAATACAATAAGTTTTGAGTGAAAATGCTTAAGTAGGTAAGCTACACCAAAGATAGGCCAAAAATGGCAAAGTCTAAAAACGCTAGAAAAATAGTAACTTGTGCTATTACACTTGCTACACTAGGCAGGACTATCACGCTGACAAGGTTGTTATGCTAGATGTGTTATGCTATACGTGTCACACTACATGAAACACAAAGAGCTTAATGTAGTACATTTTTTTGGGCCTTTTTTCCTATGGGGTTCTAGGGGAACCATCAACTGGGACCCAATTGTACCAATCAAAACGTAAACAACCCTTACACTAGCCTGTGATCCAACTACTGCTATAGTAGGTCCATAGGGGTGTTACATTTATGATAGCCTGTTACTAGTGAAAAAGGTACAGAAGGCATGCGGGACTACCTATGACGCATAAAAGGGACATAGAGGTTCAAGCCTTCCTTCTAGCACCAAAAACTATAGCATCTGAAAATGCCAATGGCTAGAACACCAAGAGGCTCTCAAGTGCACAACCTAACCCCGAGTCTGTGGGAGGGCCATGCTGGAGAAGATGGAAATGGGGTGCCTAAATGATCTAGTCAATCAATCAGGGACTTACATGGTGTCCAAAAGCCATTTGCGAATAATGATTTTAGAGCGTCACGCATAGCAGTTGGAATAAGTAGGAATGAAATATGCATAACAGTTAGAGAGTATTGACGTGCATGCATTATAGTAATAGAAATAAATAGGTACGCTAACAATTTAAAATATGTGCTGTAGAAAAATAAAATGAGAGTGCAACTGAGGAAATGCACCACCCCAAGATTGGGGAATGTGACTTTTGATCAAATGATGTGTACAACTGGCATGCAATGTCAGAAAAGCATAGCTAGGCAGCAAGGTAACATGGTCACAGTTCCTGGGTCATGGTAGATATAGTGCTAATAGAAAGGAGCTGAAGCTTGCTGGTCTGACAGTTGCTACGCTATGTAGGTGCCAGGTGCAAGTGTCATGTTTGAGTGCAGGACTGACGAAGATCTTAGAAATGCTCTTAATACTGAGATTTCTCACTCATTAACCTTTTTCTTTCCAATCACTTGCTAAATCCAACTGCAGAAGACAACCCTTAGAATGTTGATTACTAGGATATTTATAGAGCCAGGGTTGGGGGGAAGACATGGTTTGAACACCACGTGTCCTCTATCTCGACATGCCACGAATGTGGATGTGTCATGCTAATGTGCTATGCTTAAAGTGTGATGCTATGCTTGATAGGACAAGAACAGGGACTAAAAATTTGCCAAATTATGACCATATTACCCAAACTGCATGTGCCAAAGTTTAAAAAAGTGCCATATTTTTTTTTTACCAAAATGGCCAAAATAAATGCAACTTGGAGCCTTACACTCCAGGACTACATCTTCCCTCCTCTTTTGAGTTAGGTCAAGCGTAGGGACAACTTTCGGGATCAACAGGAGGTGCAAAAGCAATGCAAACTACTGATCTTGGTCATCGAAGAGATGCTAGAGCTAAAATGAAGGTCGATGCTAAATTGTAAGGGCTTTTGGAGGCATTTGGAAGCCTTTTCCAAGTGTTACATTGTCTACACTACCCAGCATAACAAAGCATAGTGTGAACATTTAGAAAAATTTTGTAGTTTTTGGCCTAGTACACTATCTATGCTGCACAGCGTAGCAAAGCATAGCACTCATTTTCTAATGAATTTTGTCCCAAAAATTGAAAATATCACTCTAAGATTCAACAAGGCAAGAAACTTCAGGAATTAGCAACTACACTTTTCATGTCGAAAGAGCCTAATACCTCTTCATTTCATGATTGAGAAATTTTTGACCTTGGCACCTCTGCTATGCTATCTATGCTATGTAGTGTAGCATAGTGTAACATATAATTTTGAATGAATTTTGACCAAACATGCAATGCTCTACCATGGGACTCTAATGATGCTCTAAGGATGAAGTAAGATAGGCATCCTTAGAGGTCAAAGAATTGCCAAATGCACCTTCTATGTCTAGTCCAACGCTAAGGAAAATTTTAGTCCCACATGGCCAACTACGCTGTCTATGATATGTAGTGTAGCAGAGTGTAATAGGTCCAAAGTTAGAAAATTTTCCAAACTGTTTTGTCTATCCTAAACATTTTTGACAACTCCTAGCCTGGCAGCTAGGTGGACTAGCAACTAGGACATGTGTCAAGCTAGGCAAGCTAGAGAGCATAGCAAGCTTGATGGCCTAGAAGATAGAAAATTTTCTGAACTATTTAGTCCATCTTCAGTGCCCTTTTTGTGCAAACTAGCCTTAGAAATAGGTGCTACGCTGACTATGCCGAGAAGCGTAGTAGCTAGACTTAGAAAAAAACTTTGCAAACATTAGGACTTCTAGGGTGCCATGTTATCCACGTGGCACAACATGGCACCACATTTAGAGAAATTTTGCCTAGGTTTCAATGCTCAGACAAATCAGATGTTGAGTCATGAGAGCTTGAAATTAGTGGTGTTTCACCAAAGATGATGCTACAGACAATATGAAACATCACTTTTGCAAAGTGTTAAAGACAAAGATCTAGAAACCATGTTGTAGATGATGCAAGACATTGAATCTAGGCTACTAAAGATGGCTTTGACCTAAGAAGCCATAAAATGTATCCAAAAATCTAGCTTATGTAGAAAAGACAATGTGGATAAAACAATAGCATATTTGAATTTTTCTTTAATAGGAATTAACAACTCTAGAAAATTTGATCTAAAGATTACCCCAAACTGGGCTCTAAAAGTTCAAGATAAAAGAATGTCATAACTTGGTTGCATATTTACTATTGAAATATTAATGTATCATTTGAAACTAGGATATTTTTTTAGTTACACTTTTGTTCCTTTGAATGATTCCACCACAAGTACATTGGAAGTGTTAAGTTGGATGACACTTCTTGTTTAGGGTATGATTTGAGATTCTAACATCTTGCACACTTCTAATGACATGATAATAACAATTACACTAGAATCCATTAGAACATTATGAACACTTTACCTAAAATGATGAAGGTTATTAGAAAGGAGATTAATCTTTTGTCATTAATATGAAATTACTTGAATTTTATATTGATAGAGCATTAGGACTTTCTATAAAATCAACTTGTGTTTTAGTTCTAGAGGATTTTCATTTATTAGTTTTAGGTATATTAATCATATTTTGGATTACATATTTTATTTTATTAAAATGAAAAAGATAATATATTGAAATATTAGCATTTATTCTTTTTAATTCTTCAACTAAGTCATAGGATTCATACTCCTCTCCAACTTCTTATTGAGATGGATTTCTTCTAAGTATAAAAGGTGCGCTTGATTTTTGAATATTTACTTTAGATGATTCCATTTGGTTATTTGTATTATTTGGACTAGAAACCATTTTTTTTATAGCTGTATAAGTATTATTATTGGTTTGTTGTTGAGTGTTATTTACATTGTCACTAAGTCTATGATGGTAAGTGTTATGTGAGTTAGATCGCTCACCATGACTTGTTCGCATGAGGAAACTTCTTCATTATCCTATTCATGAGGAATATTGAGAACCATAATTGGAGCTTTGTCATTTTGTTGATTTTGGAAATTATTATCATATAATGCTAAAAATTGTAGGCAATGTTTTTCTAAATGTTTTCTGATGTTATGAAGGTGATAATAATCATTTTTTATTAATATGATTGGTTTTTCTGTTTCTATAGGAATTTTATTATTATTCTACTTAAGTTCAACCACTTCATTTGAAAGTTTTTAAAGAAAATTTAAGATTTGGATGATTTGATTTTCCATTTGATTAGGAAATTCATAAGGGTTAGGTATATAATTTGGATTTATGATGGATTGGATTAAAGCTTTTAATTAATCATAATTTAAACCAATAGTTGGTAATGAAAATAAACAAGAAATTCAATATTGAAAATAGGTGATTGTAGGTTGAGGTGTTTGCAAGAAAGTAGGGACTTGTAACATAATATTATACAATGAAAATTTTTGTGAAGAGAAGAGACTATATTGCATGAAATTACTAATACTAATCATCCCAAATTGAATTTGAAGGCTATTCATCAAGGTAATTTGTTTTAATTCAATAGTTTTAATCATAGATGCTTACAATTCCATGATGTTATGATCAAATTTAATAGCATAAGTAAAGACTGGGTTGATGATAGAGAGATAAAAGTTAAAAATTCCATAAAGTTGAGAAAACATCTCATTTGGCACGTAAGCTAGTTGATAGATAAAACTTAAATAATAGTTACAAATATTTTCCCTAGGTAATTTTCTTACACCCATAAATTTATTTAAAGCTAAGGTAGGACTATTAAACTTATCAAATTGAAGTAAAAATTTACTCTTAAAATATTCCCATGAATTAATGGAAGCCTTAGGAACCATTATGTGGCTTTACTTCTAAAAGTAGTCATAAATAGTCTACATGCTATGTCATTTTTAGTGACATTATAGATGCCTAATAGGATCTCAAAGTATTCTACATGTTGACGTGCATCACTAGTAGGAGATATAGGATTCAAGAATAAATTAAAATTTTGTAGGAGCTTTGGAATGGCATGATAGTTTATGAAGTTAAATAGATTACTAACTAGAGAAACTAGGGTTTGATTGATTGCCATCTTACTCCTTGTCTTTCTCAAGATGAAAGTTGGAAAATGTAAAGCTAGTTGTTGTCTTCTAGTGAAATGATGGGTAGTAGGTCTATTTGGATTAGGGGTAAGAGGCCTAGTATGGAACATGCTACGGGAACTCTCTTTACTCAAAAATAGAATATAGTACAATTTTGATAAACTTTAAAATAACTCTTTATGTAAAATAAAATAAAAATGAGAAAATAACTTTTTTCTAGTAAAGTGAAAATGAAATGGCTATAAAAATGAATATAAAAAATAGAATATTCAATTTAGAATTTAAGAAAAATAAACTTGAAAAAAATAACATGTATACTAATGAGATCTGAATAAACCACCTCACCAAAGTTAGGACCAAGGTAAGGAGTGCCAAATAAAACTAGAAAATAAAAAATAGAAAAACATCCTTTTTCTAGCACTAGAAAAAGAGTGTTGATGGAAAAATTTTGATAACATCCTTTGAGTTAACAAATTTAAAGCTATGATGCATACAGAAAGCAGAAGTGTGAATAGAAGTGCATTAAACAAATACTTTTAATTTAAACTAAAATAAAAAATATTTCATAAATATTAAATAGAAAAGAAATATAGAAAAATATAATTTAAATATTTTATTATATTTTAATTCATATCCCCACCTATGAACCTATCCTTGGCCTTTGCATATACTCATATACGTAAACACATATTGAATCACAAATCCTTGATTCCCCACTTCTAAGAATCAAATTCATTTAATATATAGATTTAAAGAGACTATTGCCTAGAGTGTCTCCAATATGAATACAAATACCCATGAATAGTCTTAGCTAGTTAAGTGTAATATGGTGTAAAAATTCAAATTAGAAATTAAGTTTTTATGAGAATAATTTCTAAGATTATATTTATGACAAAGATAGTAAAGTTCAATACTCAAATTTTTTAGAGGATATAATAAAAATAATAAAATGACAAATCTTTCCTAATATTTAAATATTAAAGGAATACAAATTAAAAATTTGAATGAAAAATTAAAAATATTTAAAATATAACAACAAAAAATTCTTAAAAAATATAGAGCATTTTAATGAAACAAAAATTTCGTCCTAAGAATAGGTTAGATTAAAAACTAAATTTAAAAGATTACTCATATCGAACTCACAAACTATAAAACTTAAAGTCTTAAAAAATAAAAATAAATTAAAAACCACGACTTGGTAAAAACATGAACTTCAAACTACTTTAAATTTCAGAACAAACTTACCTTTTAGTAAACTTTTAATTTATTCAACCAACTCAAAAACTCTTTGCATCAACTTACTTGCCCATACCTTAAGAAGATACATCTCTTCTAGCATGTTTACATGTTTAGCCATTTTTTCTTCTAAGAGTTGCTTAAAGGAATCCTTATTCAAAGAGTAATTAATGTCAATATTCTTTTCCATTGTTTCTAATGATGCAAATTCATCCAATAATAAATTTAAAGGAATAGGACTAAAGGGGAAACCAATATCTAACTATGGTAAGAATTTTGATAATTTTGAACTCTCCTCTTTCATTTCAAAAACTTGGTTAGAAAGGAATGAAATCAGATTCTAAATAAAAAAATGAAAATCCAATAGATCTAGAATGTTTTCTTTGCCCCTCTATTCAATCAATTCCTCCATCTTTAAATTTTCTACCTTTTGCCTCTTTAGGTTCAACTCCTACAAACTGATGGTATCCCAAGCCATTTTAACTCTCTCCATCTTCTTGGCTTTTGTACCCATAAAAAATGAACACCACATTCAAACTATAGTATTAGAGTTCTTTTAAAATGAAAATAAAAATCAACATTTTTTAATCATTACATAAGTAGCCAAAGGGTAGCTAAAATAATAGTAAGTGCACCATAGTTTTCTTTTATCTAGTACAACAAAGAAGTGTATTACTAGATATTAAATACTTCTTGCAAGAGAAAAAGGATCATCTAATATTTCATTATTCAAACTAAATGCTACTGAAGTATAAGCTTTGGCAGAGTTATGAGAGGATTCTTCCTATTCAAAAACAAATTTCTTGGTCCTTTCTTCATATCAAGCTTATCCTATGGCATTCACTCAAATGTGTGAAATAGCTTTATAAGAACCAACAAAAGATTTGATAGAGCCATAGAAATGTGAGAACAAACTCTTCTTCTACACCCAAATGGAAAAATTATAAAATCAAAAAATCAAGATAACTCCAAAGTAGTTTTATCATCATTCATAAATCTTTTGGCCTAAATTACTTATGATTGTCCACATAGTAGGGATTCTATGCATGGTCTAGTAATTAACCATCAACATGATGTGTTTCAGTAAAGTAAATCCATGAACAATGGCTTCCTCCTTGAAGAAATGCAATAGTCCTAGGAAAACCATAGGATATAACAACATGGACTCCTTTAATACGCAGTGAACGTATTTTATTTGTAGGATATCTCTTTCTTGGACTTAGTGATGTATTACCTAAAACACCCTAAAAAATGTAGGGTCATTCTTGCTTCACTAGGCCCTTGCAGTCCGCATAGCACTATGGCAGTTCATCAGAAGGAGAGCGTTCTAAGTTTAGGATGGCTAGTTCTGCAAATTTTCTACTTTGAGCATGGATAGGTTCTGCGTCATCCTGCTTTTCCACCAAAGTAGCCTGCCTAGTTGACAACCTACTTAGAAATGGTGTGCAAAGTTGGTAGCAACATTCTGTATGCACAAAAAATAGTTCGGCAAGTTTTCTATGTCATGAAGTCTACTATGCTATGCTACGCCTTGTAACGTAGCAAGCTTCAGAACACGATGGTAGGACGAAGTGCTACGCTATGCTATGTCGCGTAGTGTAGCATGGCAACGGCTTCACTACCACTCCCCTCATGCAATTTCAAGTTCTACAACGATGTCCCTTTCCATCAAGAAGTGGTGGACCATGTCTACTGCTATGCTACACTGAGCTACAAGGTGCAACAAGGTGTAGCAATCCTACAGAAGAGACAGAAGGCAGCTCGAAGGACAGAAGAAGCAAAGTTCTCGAGACATGCATCGTAGGAAGCAAAGTTGATAAATCGACAAAGCTTTCGTGACTAAGGCCAGTTGCTGTGCTACGCTATGCTACGTAGCGTAGCGTAGCGCAGCAAGCATGCATCGCAAATATAGCAAAACGAACAACAAGATGCTATACCAAGCATGCTATGCTACAAAGTACAGCAAGGCATGCAGCTTGTTGTGCAATATCAATGCACTTCACCTAATTAGACCATTGGCACACGTCTCCAGATGTTAATGGTGCAATTACATCAAGGTAGGTTTACAGTTATAGCATAGCAGGTTCACATTACAATGGTCTTTCAATTCCAACGGTCATCTGCGGCATGCATGGCATCAGCAGGTTAACGCATGCCCTTTGGGCCTATAAATACCTCGAGAAACAGCATTCAAAGGGTTCAAAAATTTTGAACAAAATAGCATTAAAGGGTTCAGAATTTTCCAAAAACTAGCATTCAAAATAGGTCCAATGCCTGGTCCAGTTGACTCTCCTTCACTAAGTCCCCTACCCTCTTTCTCTAGCATTTAAGCTCTCTCCCCAACATGTTGTAACACCAAGAATTGTAAGCTTCCTGTTTGATACTACAAACAATTAGCACTTTCAGCTAGTATTTTGTTCTATCCTCCTTTTTCTACCATCTTGGTAGAATCCCTACACTATCAACATCTAAGTTCATGCCAAAATGCACCACCTTCTTTGCTCGACACGTCTTGGTTACTCTCGAGATCTTTGCACTCTGTCACACTATGCAATCGATTGTATCCGCCTTGACAGATCAAACTTGTAGCTTCGGAGTGGTGCATGTTTCTAACTACACTTTATTTTATTTCTTTCTTGTTGTCTCGTTTGCATTATTTTCTCTTTTTTATTCACTTTCAAGCATTGCTTCGCATCGTTGTCACATTTTTCTACATTATTTACTCTCAAGAATTATTTCGCATTTCCATTCCATCTCAAAAGTATATGTTGCAAAAGGCTATATAGACACTAATGTAAGTCCTTGTCTGATCGACTAGACCTTTCAAGGCACCCCGTATCTGCACACACCCAGCACAGTCCTCCCACGGGTACAAAGTCGAAACTGTCGAGCCCGCTGACCCTTGGTGTTTTCCAGCCATCGACGTTTTCAGTCGCTACAGTTTTCTGGCGCTAGAAGGAGGGCCTTTTGGTTCCTTTTTCACTTATCACAGTAGTTCTGTGAGCCTTCTGTACCCTGATACACATAAGCATAAATGCGACACCCTCTTGCGGTTCCTCGGGAGCCCTACAGAACACAAGGCCTCCGATCGCCGGCTAACTAGCTCTTTTATAGTTGTCTTGCATGCATTCTGTACCCCATCTCATGTGGTATAGACTGGTCACTTCGATGATCCCTTGGGGATCTTGCGAGATGCAAAGCCTACTTGACCACTAGTTAGCTTGCCCGTCTTACGGTTTTCTTGCATGCGTTCTGTACCCCATCTTGTGTGGTACAGACCGATCGCTTCGATGATCCTTTAGGGATCCTACAAGATGCAAAGACTTCTTGTTAGCTTTCTTGTCTTACGGTAGTCTCATAAGCCTTCTACACCCCGATACGCATTAGCATAGACTTGACACCCATCTATGGTTGTTTATGCATCGTTTGGTGTAGATCGGTCGCCTCGATGGTTCCTTGAGAACCCTACGAGACATAAAGCCTCTGACGGCCAATTAATTCACCTTCCCTTTTTACAGTAGCCTTGCATGTGCTCTGCACCTTAACTTGCACAGACATAAACGTGATACCCAATTGTGGTTGTTTGCACCTTGTGTGGTGCAGGTCGGTCACCCTGATGGTTCCTCCAAAATTCGGCAAGACATAAAGCTTCCTTTTACTACTTTTTTCGACTTTCTTGTTCAATTGCACTCTTTGGCATAACTTTTGTGTTTTTGCTTTTCCATAACAACCTACTTAATAATGGATTTTTCATCTACCACTGCTAATGCCTTCAACATGGAAGTCCCCTTTAACGTTGAAGTTCCAGTCATGGTTCAAAGCAATACTGGTGTCGGACAACCACTGAATCCCACGCTGGAGGCACGTCAATCTCTCAGAATCCAAAATCAAGAACTTGAGGGATTAGCCCAGCAACACGAGCATTACAGTTTCCTTTGTGCAAAGGTGTAGCCTTGGATTTACATGAACTCAAAGAAGAACGTAGCTTCGAGTTCGCTCATTGCAATAGGAAGGAATTCATTCCTACCGTCGACGTTCCTTTTCTTTTAATGCAAGCGTATCAAAGGCTGCTAGACTAATTAATCTAGTTGGCTAGGCTTAGGGAGCAATAGGACACCGCGTCCAATGAGGACGATGCCTTTCAAGATGGATAGAAGGAACTCAATTCCTAATCCGACAAGGGAGGTTAAGCCAATCTTGTTCCTGTCCTGCCTACCCAGCCCTTCTAGGCCAACCCGTTGTCTATCATCGCTCCCTTTGCCATCACGCCTACGCTTCAGCAGCCTACAATTGCAACTACAATGGGTAGCCATGCCACTTTCTTGGTGTATCATCACCCTTATTCCCCTATTACATTTGCAGCAACTGTGCCCCCATAAACTATTTATCAGCACATTCCTATAGTGCGTAACACGTCTATCACGACTACCCTACCGCATGTTCACACTATACCTACTTCGCAACTGCACATAACTTCCATGCCAATTCCTACGTACGTGTCTATTCCACCCAATGTGGCAGGCCCCAATCTATCCACATGGTGGACCCTGTTTGCTTCTTCATTTGTTCTACAACCATCGTAGATGGCTCACTATGTTCACCCTCAGACCTACCCAATCCCGCAAACGGTAAATCCTAACATGGGGCCATGGTCTGTCCCGTTGGTGATCCAAATGGTCTATTTGGTGGCTCAACTCGCAATTACTACTTTGATAGTACCACCCACTAGGTGGTGGACAATGCAAGCAGCACCTTTAGTGGGGGTGGCCCCAATGGCACTGCCGATAAGTTAGCCCACCACTGCCACCATGCCGCATGTGGGAGCTATCACTATAGTCCCTCAACCATCTACAACATTGTTGGGTCTGGACCAAGAATTTTAGCTCATCTAGACCCTCACTAAGAAAATAAAATGTCTCAAAGCAATTGGGTCTAACATGGTACAAGTCATGAACTTTTATCAGGACGACCTGGTCAGCCCTGTAATCCCAGCTTTGATGTTACCTCTGGGGATGTCTCTTCTGCACTTCATGAAGTACGACAAGGAGGGAGATCCCACTGCACACCTTGTTACCTTCAAGTCTGAGTCTTTGTTATTGCAACAATGCCTACACATGATCATTTGCATCTTTTCCATGTCCCTACCTAGGAAATCCCTAGACTGGTACCGTGCATTTCCACGCTCATCCATTTCAAATTTGGAAGAGCTTCTGACCTATTTTGTGACACCTTTCAAGTATAACTTGAAGCCAGAAACCACGCTAGATCAGTTGATGAGCGTGAAGCAAGATATGCTAAAACTAGTCCAAAAATTCATTCAACGTTGGAGCGTAACCCTTAACGAAATCTGCAAGCCCATCACGGAAGCCCACTTGCTGGCTGTATTTAAGGGTGTAGTGAATGACTTCATCAAGTCCAAACTGTACTACCTTGCTCCTCACTCTCTCAATCAGGCTTTCACTCAAACTAATAATATATAAGACATGGCTGAGGCAAACAAAGACCTAGCCTACATCACTTACAAAAACACCTTCGCAAAGAAGGAGAAGGGTAAAGCCCCGAAAACCATAGTGGCTACTATGGCAACCGAGGCCAAGCCCAAGCCTAGTGGTAATGGTAGCAAGAATAACAAGAAATTGGCCTTACAAGCGGCTAACCCTATGCCCAAACTGGGCCACGTACCGTAACCTGCTATACCTGCGCTCGAGACATCTGCATACACCAAATCCAACTTTGAGCGAAAAGACCACTCAAAGTACACCCGATATCCTCTCAAGCCTTCAGAACTCCTAAAGCAACTGTTGGCAGCAGGGTACATCCAACACAAGCAGATGTCGGAAGAATAAAATGCAAGATATCAACACTACTGTGAGCTCCTTAGGAATCCTTCTTTGGCCTTGCCCAATGAGCCTCCAGTTCCTAGGGGTTTCAGGCTAGATAGGTTTTGTGAACACCACCAATTATGTGGTCATACCATAGATTATTGTCTATCATTGCATGATGACATCCAAAGATTAATCGATCTAGGGAAGCTGGTGCTGGATGAAAGCAACCTAGTACGCCCTGAAAATCAATCTATATATGTCTACACAGATCCCCTCAATGCCAATAATTCTAGTTACGTAATCAATGCCATAAGCATTAACAATGATCCCAGGCCACCCCGCTAGCCATTTGTGATCCGTGTGCCTCAGCGTAGTGCACCAGCACCACCAATGATTGGTCTAAGCTCACAACTGCCCTTCATCCTGAAAGTCCCACCACAGGCACCCACCTTCACACTGCCTATTGACGAGGTTGTGCGATCCCATCAGTTAACACCTCTAGCTCCATTCATCATTAGGGGGCCAACGTCTTTGGTAACCCTTATCCCATGCAATAGAATTGAACAGCCTCCTTGCCCCACGAGGTGAGAAACCCACTTGGTGGGTGAGACATCGAAGGGAAGTACCATCAAGGCTATCCCAAGCCTATGCCTTCGCCCCCTGCATCTACACCTTCACCCTCAAAGATGAAGGTCGACACGGTTATGTAGCCTGCATTACCCGACCGACAAGGATCTAAACCCAGATCTGAAGTCACCTCTCCTTGGGAGATTCATCTTCTAGGACGAATCGAAGAGGAGGAAAGTGTTAAACAAGCGGGTGGCCAAGACCTTCTAGATCCCCTCACCTAGTTCAAGCAAGCCCTCAAGCAGAAAAAGGTTACACTGAGCTTGTACAACCTAATCATGACATTTGTACCCCACCAAAAGGCTCTAGTTCGCATATTAACGATGATTCCGATCGAAAAAAACATGCCAGTAGAAGAGGAAGGGATCCACTCGGTAATGCTTCCCTCTATACCTGTAGAGCCCACGCCACCCCAATTAACTTTCCATAACGACACCATTAGGGAAGATCCCGAAGGGGGTCAAGTGACTACGGTGCCTCTCTTCATCACAATTCGGGTCGTCCAACACCGGATCCAAAGGGTACACATTGATGATGGGGTCACCAGAAATGTCATTTCCTTCCCTATTATGGATAAGCTGGGATTGGTCGACTAGATCAAACCAATGATGACATCGTGTCTGAGGTCCTTCAATGGGGCATGCATCCTGGTGAAAGGCACAATTCACATAAACTTCGTAGTAGGGGACTAGTTCCCCACAGACGCAACATTCATCGTAGTTGAAAAAATGCCTAGGTTTAACCTGATCTTGGGAAGATCATGGTTAGCTTAACTTAGGGCTATCTCCTCACCTATACACCAGGAAATCCACTTACCATACGTAGGTAGGGAGGTGGTAATCCATGGTGATGAAGTGGCAACACAAGAAATTAGCAATGTAAACATGCAACAGGGCTCAGAGGTTACGACCTCTAAGAATGAAGCACCTATTCATGCATGCATTAATCATTCAATGGAAGGATCAGCTCAACAAGCTGACTCCCAAATCAAAAATGCATGGGTCAAGTTGCCCTTCCAAGTAGAGGACAACGATGTGAACAAGTGCCCTAGTGAAACAGCTCAGCCTTATGTTCCGATCAACCCATGATGGGTTAAGAAGTAGCTACACATAGCGTAGCAACCCTACTACTTCCTACCAAGTTGCCATCCCTTGTACATTCATAGTTTCCTTGCCTTGTTAGTATGCCATCCTTCTAGCATGCTATGCTAACAGCCCAAAATGGCCTAAAACTATCATCATCATTTTTTGCTTCGTTAACGTATTATCTCTTTTGGAAAATGGCCCGGAATGGCCTAAAAGTAGCATTATTGCTTTTTTTCTTTATCCTATTGGCATGTTACGCAATGGCCCCAAATGGCCTAAAACTAGCATCATTGCTTTCTGCTTTATTAACATGCCATTTTTCTGGCATACCACACTAACAGCCCAAGATGGCCTAAAACTAGTGTCATCTCTTTGTTCCTTTGTTAACAAACTATCTCTCTTGGTAGTGGCCCAAAATGGCCTAAAACTAGCATTGTTGCCTTTCGCTTTGACATGTTGCGCAATGGCCTGAAATGGCCCAAAACTAGCAATGGCCTGAGATGGCCTAAAACTAACATATGAGAGCATGAAAACTTTACATAGTACAAAAGTTAACATAAAATCAATTTCTTTTCTGAAGTTTTTCATTTCATTTAAAATTTTCTCCTATTGGCAATGTTTGCAAAATTTTCAAAAAAAAATTCAAAATTTCAGCATTTCAAACTTTGTAAAAAATTCAAAAAAAATCCTATGCTATCATGGGTTGTCTCTGTTGACATTGTCTTCACCACTTGCCTCTGCTTCATCTGCTTGTGTATCATCCACCCCTGCATTACCTTCTGCCAGTTCTTCATTCCCTCCCTCCACGGGTCTTGCACCCTCATCTGGAGCCTGCATCGCAAGAATCAAGTAGTCAGCTAGGGTAAGAAACCCAACAAACATAAGCTATAACATAGCATGAGCATCTACCCATTAAAGCAACTAACTTGAGAGGGGCTTGTGTCAATCTCAAGGGGTATCCAGTCTAAAATGAGCCTGAGGTGATGCTAAATCTCCTCTATCGTAATATCCATCCAACGTCTATCGCTGGGTTCAGCATTCGAAGCAGCAGCTTTCTCCCTTTCCACAGTCGTCCATTTTAGAGGTTCTGGGGAAAGGGAGGTGGTTGCGGTCTCTCCTGTAGGAAGGTCCACCTTCAAGTCAGGAGATTTTGTGACCTTCACCTACTCTTTGAACTTAGCGTAGGCCTTAGAAGCGCCAATGGCTTTCACAAATTCTTCATACATGAATGCCTTCACAGCAACGTCTTTGTATAGCCTTCGATGGGTGTCATCCTCCAGCTTGTATGCATGTTTGTGGTTTCTATGTGTTCACCCCCATTCAAAGACTTTAGTGTTGATATCTTTCATATCTTGACACTTCTAGTCTAGCAACTCCATCTGCATTTGCTGCTCAACTATCTCGCAAGTTGACTCAATGTTCTGGTGAACGACAATAAAAAATTTGGCGTAATCATCCATAGCCTTGTAGCAACCCTCAATTTCAGGGTTACAATTTATGAGGAAGTCAACCCTCAACCTGAGGTCTACCACCTTGGTGACCAACTCAACCTCTCTTTGCTCAGCCCTTTGGACCCATTTCCACAAATCCTTGTTAGCGCGCCTACACTCCCACAGAGAGCGTATGAAGTGCAAGATTCACTTGTGAGCCTTGTCAAACATGCGACGAGACACCTGGGTCACGTCAGGTGAGAGTGTAGGCACGGCACCAATTCTCATGGGTCAAGCTAGATCCCATTTGAGCTGAGAGGCTACCTTAACACAAGGAACGAAGCAATCGCATTAGCATAGCAAAATCAACAAACTCAAAATTTTTTAGCAAAACAACATAGGAGCATTTAATACTGCCACTTACCTGCGCCAGGGTCTGTTTGCTAAAGGTGTCTAATCATGTCATTAAAAAGTCCCTGTACAAACATAAACTTGTTAAGGATCTTAGCCCATGACTCTGCACAAATTAGAGGAGGTCCCGTAGCATCAGCAGTAACACCTGTTACACAATTAAGCATGTCAGCAATGGCCAAAATGGACTATGATAGGGCAAACGTCCCGCTGACTCAGCAGTGCCTCACTGCGGTCTTTTTTCTTGCTGATGCAGGATGATCATGGTAGCCTCAGTGGAGGGCCCTTCCAAGTCCATACAGGCCCCTTCCTCATCCACTGGTGCCTTTCCTTTCAGGAGACTGACATATTTTTTATTCAAGGGGGACACCCCCTCATTGATAGGATGCTCCCTAATAACAAGAGCCCCTACCCTGGAAACGAAGCTCCTTTATTCCCAACTGATCCCCTTTCCTCTAAAACTAGGGCCTCCGCATCCTCATTCGTCGCCCTTGTCTTAAGGGCTGACACTTCCTCGTCACCTTCTTCTTCATCTTCTTCTTTCTCTGCTAAGCAAAAAGGCATGTTTGCATCAGTTCAAAACAAGCTAGCTCAAAATAGATGCTATGCCGAACTACCTAGTGCAGCATAGCGTAGCAAAGTAAGCATTACACAAAAATACTTACCAATGGGGGGTTGCGTCTTCTGCAGCTTGAGCTGAAATCTTTGTCCCTCCTCTTCATGAAGGGTTTCCCTGGCTAGGGGAGGTCTCTTCCTTCACAACTCCTTGGGCATAGTCTTGGCTATGAGACATTCACCCCGTGTCATGCTACCGGTTATGACAAGGGGTGTCTCTCCTATGCTGTCCTAGCCATGAATACTACAAGCCACCAGATTTTTAGTCGTTACAGACAATGACTCCCCGACCATTTCTGGGGGATTCTAAGCTCACATAGTCCAGAGGACCTATTGAATCCATGGCTTGGGAATCTGGTCACGATCTTGCATGGACCAGACTCCATCTTCCTGGACCACCAAGAACTCCATGAAGCGCATTATACAGCCTATGTAGAAAGCATAGTGTATGTTAGAGCGGGACTCCATTTGCTCACGAAGTCCCAAAATCTCAACCTACAAGCCACTAAATAGGAAACTAGCCCAGTTGTAACAGGCCCCTTCTTCCATAACCTCCCGCATTATCCAAGCCTTCTCGAGCCCCAAGACCTTTCCTTGGGTGAGCAGTTGAGGGAATGCATGGGCACGAAAGATTGGGTAAATCCCCATGGCAAGGCCATCCTTAAGCTTTTCCATGGGGAACCCTTTTCACTCCTTGGTGAGCCTCAACCACCCCTTGATATGCTGCTTCTGAAGAGTCAACTCCTGCTTACCCTTCGACACTATAAAGGAACCATCGGCAGGAATGCCGAACAGATCCAAAAATAGCTGGTCATTGATTTCAATGACCACCCGCACACCCCGCACATACATGCAAAACCATCCCACCCTCCTAGAGAAGGAGTTGACTAGGGAAAGCATCTTGATCATAGAGACGTTCAGATTCAGAGCCATGAATAGATCCATAAGCCCCGCCTTTCGAACTTTCTCGAGTAAAGAGTTCGGGGCCCCTCTTTCTAACGAGCTCTAGCTCACTGCTACTTCATCGTATTTGAAGTAGATGTTTTCCCCCTGCCTCTCAGTGGTCACCACCATCACCTCACGAGGCTTCTTTACCTCTACAACAATTTTCACAAAACACATTTAGAATAACGAGGTAGAAAATGCAAGGATTACAAAAACACTTGAGCATGTGGCACCTGCCTTTTGACCCACCAGGTCTATACGTTAACGGGAATAGCGAGAGTTTAATCAGAGCTACTTCAATCATGACCTGTTTGAAGGGTTCTTTCCACTCTTTATCCAGCCAACCCTTCTTCCTACACTGATTGAAGAGAGTGCAGAGCATGCGTAGATAGGTATGGTATTCTCCTCCGCATTGACCGATCACACCCGCCTACAGGTTCTTGGCAAAAGCAAACTCTCGTAAGGTTAGATGCACTGTAGCCAGCAGACCCGGTTGGTCGTGAACCCCATCATCATCAATGTAAAACCTGGTGACAAACACACACTATTAGCATTCGACTGGTATGGCTAGTGTTGCACAACAAAGTGGAGCAAAGATGCAAAACTCACCCACCAACACAATAGACAGTCCCCTGTGGGTTCTAAAAGTGTCACCATGTTACATGCGAGAAACAATATGTTGTGCTGGTGGTAGCAGTTGTATTCCAGCATGTCCTAGATCTAGGCTAAATTCTTCAACCCCATTGAGTGTTGGTTGGATCCCCCTCCCTGCCTACTCATGATTTCCTCATCAGTAAAGTATCTCAGGATGCCCCGATTTACCCCTAGTAGCATGGCTTCTATTATGTTAGACAACTCCTTCTCCTATAGAGAAGACCAAACCATCACACTAAAGTTATCAAGATAGAATTGCAAGAAGTCTTGTGCCCCTTCCTTAAACCAAACCGCTCGATCTCCCAAACGTATTAGGGGAGGAGGAGTGTTGGCCACAGGTCTGCTCACATGGCACAAGACTCCTCCAATGTCCAAAATGATTAGCCGGGACCTTGGTCCCACCCTGCAAAATGTAGTCAGCAAATATTAGCATCATACTTGAACGCAATACACTTGCAACATAGTAGTGTCTAGCAGCTCGTACATATAGTATAGCATGACCCTCTACCCGTACATAGTGTAGCAAGAGCATGGAAGCCTAGCGTAGCAAGAGCATGCGAATAGCCTAGCATAGTAGCAAAAAAACTGATGACATACCTAAACAAAACACGTGTCATGTTGCTATAGCACATCATGGCTTGGCCCCCTAAAGGGTTTTACATTGCAGCATGCTAAGGTCAAGCAGCTTAAACTGCCCTAGCCCCCATGGTTGTAACAACCACAGCGGTGGCAGTTTCAGTGGCCTTTCATGCAATCACGATGCAATGTTTATGCATCTATCGCGACCAAAATGGTGACCGTAGCAATACAAAGGCTAAAATAACATGACTATTGAAAACATAGATAGAAAAACAAATAGGATGAAAAACCAGAGCAAAAAATAGCAGAAGGTGCAAAACAAAAAGAGCGAAGGAGACATAAAAACTTACTGGGTCAACGGTGTGTTCTTCTGTGCTGGAACACATGTTTGTGGCGCACGCCTCAGGGTCTTCTTCACCTCCTCAACCTTTGCAAGCACCAAATGGGTCTTAGGAGCCATAGTCCCACTTGTAGATTCATGCCCTTCACTATAGAAATTCTCCTTGCTAATTGATCAACATAATTGCTTCGTGCTTCAAAATTGCCTTATACTCCGATGAGGGTTCTGTGCTCTTACAATGAAAATGGTGAAATTTCTAGTGTCTAACCCCTATTTATGGCCATAACGGGAGGGAAACTTACCACCCTCTGTCTCTCCGATTAATGCAGAGCACGCCATACAGCGTAGCATGCTCGCCACGACATCATAACACTATTAGCATTAAAGCCTTGACACGCTTCAAGCCAACTACTTACCTTCCCAAAAATAAAAAAAAATACTTGTTCTCAATTAAGGGTCTAAAAAGACCTTCACCTAGCAATCCTAGCATAGTTGCACCCCTCAGGGACCGAAAAGACCCTAAATTAGTAGTTTCAACCCGTTACGTTTGCGGTTCGCAAATAAACTTAAACTAACACCACATGCTTGCACCTACAATTATCTCATCCTCCTCCACATAGGTGGTATCACATTTCCTAATGGTTTCATGTTTTCATTTTCACACTAGCAGTTCAATACATCTCATACCCGTAATTTCCTATTATGCATACTATTATTTTGCATATTAAGATCTTGCATGTTGCAATATGGTAGTCCGGAATGACACTAAACTAGCAGTTTGGCATTTGCATATCAACAGTTACATAGCTTCGCACTTTACATCAGCAATTTTATACCTTTAGCAATTCTACACTCTTGTGCCTTGGTAGTCTGCCATGACCTTAAATTAGCAAACTTTCAATTTTTACATTTCCACACATAGCAAGTTGCATCTCGGTGTTGCTTTGCAGATGTTCGTTTCACACAATCTCAAATGCCTCTTAACCAAGCTTTCATCTTATGATGGCAGGTCAAGCGAGAGATGGGAATCCATTGTGACCTTTCCACGTCTTTAACATTAGTAGGTCCATAGGGCAAGCTTATGAGATAGTTGAACCTCGACATGATCGACTGGGGGTTGACTACGACAAACACTATAGTAACCTTAGAAGCATCCCTGGATTGGCCCAGGCACTTGATCGAAGCCATAGAGTTAAAGGTCAGGGATGTAATCGAGGACCCTCTTGTCGAGACACCTATGACCACATCAAAAGGGGAGGTAAAAACATTAAGAGTCAGCTCCCTCCTAGACACACAAACACATAAAAGCGTAGCTAAAATTCTGCAAGACAACATCAATGTCTTCGCATGGTCATACAGCAACATGCTAGGTTTGGATCCATGGCTAATTTAGCACAACATCATCCTAGACCCACACGTGAAGGCAGTCAAGTAGAAAGCTCATAAAGTTAAGCTAGAAATTGCACTAGCTGTGAGCGATGAAATCACTAAGCTATACTAAGCACGTTTCATCCATGCAGTTGACTACTTAGAATGGGTGTCCAACGTCGTTGTAGTTTCAAAGAAAATGGGAGGGATATGGATCTGTATAGACTTTCAAGACTTGAACAAGGCAATGATCAAAGATAACTTCCCACTCCCGAGCATTGATCAGCTCATCGACACCACGACTGGCCATGCTCTGCTATCCTTCATGGATGGTTTCTCTTAATATAACAAAATCCCCATTAATCCAGAGCACTAGCTGTCAACAACCTTCATGAACCCATGGGAGACCTTCTTCTATACCATGATGTTGTTGGGGTCAAGAATGCTAGAGCAACCTACCAGCGGGCCATGACTTACATTTTTAGTGACTACATCCTAGAAACATTAAATGACTACGTAGATGATATAGCAGTCAAGTCCAAGGAGGCCGCTGATCACCCGCGCGACCTAGGGGTAGTCCTCAAATGCTACCAAATGCATGATTTACACCTCAATCCTAAGAAGTGTGTCTTGGGGGTGAAAATAGGATGCATGTTAGGGTTCGTAGTATCAAAGGCCAGAATACGGGCAGACCCCAACAAATTCAAGGCCATCGTGAACCTAGTGCCTCCCATAAATATTAAGGAGTTACGTGGTTTACAGGGTAGAGTGCAATTCATTCAAAGGTTTATATAGCAAGGTTGATGAACAAGTTACATCCCATGCAACATCTTCTAAAGAAGGGGGTTGACTTCAAATGGACAACCCAGTGCCAACAAGCCTTCGACAACCTGAAGAAGGAGCTCTCGTACCTCCCGATGGTGCACCCGCCACAAAGGGACAAACCTTTCTTCATATACCTTGCCACCTCTGACACATCCATAGCAGCATTACTATGTCAGAAGTGAGACGATGGTTCTGAGATACCAGTGTATTACCTGAGCCATGCACTAGTAGCATATGAGGCAAAATACAATGAAGTGGAGAGGAATTGCCTAGTCTTAGTGTTCGCACTAAAAAAGTGGTGGCATTGCCTGTTCCGCAGCACAACCAACATCATTTGCAATAGCAATATACTTCGGGCTATCACTTGCAACCTATACGAAAGTAGCAAGATAGCCCAATGGAAGGCAATAACCATAGAATTCGACCTATGTTATGTAAGTCAATCATCGAAAAAGGGTCAAGCCATAGCGACTCAACTCACGGCCTCACCGGTCGACAACAAGACAACCATAGACCCTAAGTTCCTAGACGAACACGTTAGCAATGTCAATATTTTCGTATCGCATTTCGAAGCCACCTTGCACTTCAACAGTGCTTCAACCATGCGAGGAGGTAGCACTGCGACTATCATCACATTCCCCTCTAGGGAAATGCACCCATCTGCTTATTGATTTATGTTCCCTTACACCAACAACATGGCAGAGTACGAGGGGCTACTCAAAGGCCTCTTAACTGCCCAAGCGCTACGCATACAACACCTGGCAATCCGGGGAGATTCACAACTAGTCGTGAATCAAATCACCGAAGTCTACGCCTGCAAAGCTATGCACCTACAACCCTACTGTGACCTAGCAAAAACCCTACTTAAGTAATTTGTGACCACTGATGTGCAACACGTGCCATGCAATGAAAACACCGAGGAAGATGCTTTAGCTACCCTGGCATTAAACATTCCATCACATTCCCTCGCAAACCTGCCAACCTCGATCATAGAATGCATAGAGCCTATCACTCAGGTGGAACACGTGGCATCTGTCAGTGCTATGAATACCCAAGAGTGGTATGCCAACAACATTAAAGCTTATCTACAGCATAACAAGCCCCTAGGTGGTTTGACATCTACCCATAGAGATGCAAATCATAAGCGTGCTTGGCAATATGTGCTTATGAGAAACGATGCCCTATGCTGACGATCCTATGATGGGATATTGCTAGCATGTGTGGGTGATGAGCAGGCACAAAAGGTAGTTAATGAGGTTCATGAAGGGCTGTGCGGTTGACACATAGCACCTAGGGCTATGGCTACTAAAATCATATGCCTAGGGTACTATTGTCCCTACATGGAGCACGACTGCCTGTCGAAAGTCAATACATGCGACACGTGCCAAAGATACGTAAATCTAATACACATGGCACCTACAAACCTACACCCAAAGCAAATCATGTGGCCCTTCCAATGATGGGGATTAGACCTCATAGGGCCCATCACGCCTAAGTCCTCCACAAGGCATAGCTTCATTATCACTACCACAAAGTATTTTACCAAGTGGGTGGAAGCTATTCCCCTAAGGAAGATGATGTCTCAGCAAATCTACCACTTCATCCTCGACAACATTGTGATAAGGTTTGGGCTTCCAATGACTATTGTGATCAACAATGGACCATAATTTAGCAGTACGAAAACTTGAGCCTTCTATAGCAATCTAGGCATTAAACAATCATTTTCTTCCCCTTTTTATCTGCAGGCGAATGGGCAGGTGAAGGCTACAAATAATTCCATCATCAACTTGCTGAAGCGAATGCTGAACAACGGCAAGAGGCAGTGGCACGAGCAAATCCTCTACATCCTCTGGACCTACAGAATGACTTGCAAAACTATAATAAGTAAGACCCCTTACAGTCTCATTTACAGATCTAAAGTTGTATTGCCTCTTGAGGTGCAGGTACCCTCACTACGGATGATCCTATCTGACGTCATGAGTGAAGCCTAGAACAATGAATCATGAACCATCGACCTCAATTCAGTGAAGGAGGAATGCGTGCAAATGCTGAGATGAATTGAGCACTACCAGAGCAAACAGCGGTAGAAGCACCATGCAAACACGCATCAACAACCAGTGCAAAAAGGAGACCTCATCCTCAAGGCCGTCCGAGAGCATGTGAGCAAATTTTTAGCCAACTAGGAAGGACCTTACATGGTCACCAAAGCCTTCAAAAATGGAGCCTTAAATCTGGTGGACATGAATGGCAACCAGTTTTCCAACCTAGTGAATAACTCCTATCTCAAGTTGTACTGCATCTTAAGTGCAATGGCAACTACAATGGTAACCATCCGCTACGATGATAAACTGGTAGTCACACCAAGCATCGTCTGCTACAATGATAAACTAGCAATCACACCAAGCATCATCCACTACGACAATAAACTAGCAATAGCACTGAGCAACATCTGCAATGACGATAAACTAACAACATCGAGCAGTGCCCGCTAAGGTGTGAAACTGGCAGCAACCATCGGCTACGACGTAAAAATGGCACTTTTAGTCCACTATGACTATAAATTAACATTGCACATCTACTACAATGATAAATTGGCATGTATGGTGTGATGGGATCTTAAATCAGCAAAACGGTCCACTGGGACCTTAAACCAGCACGCGGTCTACCAAGACCTTAAACTGGGTTCGTGTCACATCCCCAGTATGCACTAGCACCAGATACACATCAAACAAGTCGATGCGATGCTAACATGTGGGTGGGACATCGTAGCTGTAGAACGCCGTTCACGACGCACTGAGAACATGGTCCAAGACACATGTGATGTCGCCACCATTAGCATCATGCTAACCTTTTGAAGACGTCGTATGGCATCACACTGGCCCTTTGAACCTACCATTGCCATGGCCCATTGCCCTGACGGTGGTTCTTGGGCTAGCTCCCACATCTAGAGTTCCAGCAGTATTGTGGCTCAGCCACGATATGGTTACTCCAGCTCCTTGCCAATGCTTGGGCTTGCATGATGTTAGCTATGTGGCAACTGATCCCATAGCTAAACCAGGAATGCAAGCCCCTGGTAGGGATTCCAGAGCATCCGCACCTGCAACAGTGCCCTGTGCCTTCGAGGCCAGCTCCTCCATGTTGGCCCTGCCAAGGCCACTGCTGGCCTTCCTACTTTGGGCATCTCACACCAACGATGGTTCCCAAGAGTCATAACAATGCCAGTAGTCAACAAGACCTTGTCCTTGCATACACATCTCACAATAGCAACAAATGCTACAACATTACAAAGCAAGTGCCTCAGCTAGCTTGGCTACTACAGAGTGTAAACTCTCATGGATGCGTAATACAGCTCGCCACCTAGGGAACATAGTGCCAGTTCCATGGTGCACATAACATAGCTCGCTGCATGGAACACACTGGTAGGTGGGTCAAAACCCTTCACAGAATGTAACGCAACTCATCTTGTGAAGGAAGTACCCGTCCTACGAGAGGTTGAAGAACAACGCTAGCCAAAGATGAAAACACGAAGGAGCCCCTCAAAGTATTCCAATGAGGGACTCTGCTAAACATCATCTTTGATCTCTGACTTAACCTTTGCAAAACCAATGCAACACTATCAAGTGTGGCCAAGTGATGTCTCAACACTCACTGAGCGACAACCTTAGCATTTTGCCAGCTTTGGTGTTTCATATTCTCTCCCAACATCTATTGAGCCTATTCTCTAGACGTCAACAAAAAGGGGCCAATGAAACACCCTAAAAAATGCAGGGTCATTCTTGCTTCACTAGGCCCTTGTAGTCCGCACAGCACTATGGTAGTTCATCAGAAGGAGAGTGTTCTGAGTTCAGGCTAGCCAGTTCAACAAATTTTCTACTTTCAACATGGACAGGTTCTGCATCATTCTGCTTATCCACCAAAGCAGCTTGCCCAGCTGAAAACCTACTTAGAAATGGTATGCGGAGTTGGCAACAGCATTCTGGATGTGTAAAAAATAATTTGGCAAGTTTTCTAAGTCATGAAGTCTGCTACGCTACGCTACGCCTCGTAGTGTAGCAAGCTTTAGAAGACAATGGCAAGATGAAGTGCTATGCTACACTACGTCGCGTAGCGTAGCATGGCAACGGTTTCACTACCACTCCCCTCACCCAATTTCAAGTTCTGCAACGATGTCCCTTTTCACCAAGAAGTGGCAGACCATGTCTGTTGCTACGCTACACTGAGCTACAAGGTGCAGCGAGGTGTAGAAATCCTGCAGAAGAGATAGAAGGCAGCTCGAAGGACAAAAGAAGCAGAGTTCGCGAGCCATGCATCACAGGAAGCAAAGTTGATAAATCAGCAAAGCTTTCACCAATAAGGCCAATTGCTATGCTACGTAGCGTAGCATAGCGTAGCAAGTATGCATCACACATATAGCAGAACGAACAACAAGATGTTATGCCAAGCATGCTACGCTACAAAGCATAGCAAGGCATGCGGGTGCTTGTGCGACATCAATGCACTTCATCTAATTGGACCATCGGCACATGTCTCCAGATGCTGACAGTGCAATTACAGCGTGGTAGTTTTATATTTATAGCATAGTAGGTTCGCATTACAACGGTCTTGCAAGTCCAACGGTCATATGTGGCATGTGTGGCATCAACAGGTTAACGTGTGCCCTTTGGTCCTATAAATACCCCAAGAAACAACATTCAAAGGGTTCAAAATTTTTGAATGAAATAGCATTCAAAGGGTTTGGAATTTTCTAGAAAACAACATTCAAAAAGGTCCAATCCCTGGTCTAGTTGACTCTTCTTCACTAAGTCCCCTACTCTCTTGCTCTGGCATTCAAGCTCTCTCTCTGACACGTTGTAACACCAAGCATTGTAAGCTTCCTATTTGATACTACATATAGTTAGCACTTTCAGCTGGTATTTTATTCTATCCTCCTTTTTCTACCATCTTGGTAGAATCCCTACACTGTCAACATCTAAGTCTACACCAAAACGCACCACCTACTTTCCTCAACACATCGTGGTTACTCTCGAGATCTCTGCATTCTGTCACGCTATGCAACCAATTGTATTTACCCTAACAAAACAAACTTGTAGCTTTGGAGTGGTGCATGTTTCTAACTACACTTTATTTTATTTCTTTCTTGTTGTCTCATTTGCATTATTTTTTCTGTTTTATTCACTTTCAAGCATTACTTTGCATCGTTGTCATATTGTTCTTCTTTATTTACTTTCAAGCATTATTTCACATTTCCATTCCATCTCAAAAGTATATGTTGCAAAAGGCTATATAGATGTTGATGTAAGTCCCTATCTAATCGACCTGACCCTTCAGGGTGCCCCATATCCACACACACCCAGCACGGCCCTCCCGTGGGTACGGGGTTGAAACTGTTGTGCCCGCCGATCCCCCGGTGTTTTCCAACCGCCGACGTTTTCGGTCACTACATTACCATAATGTGATCAAGCTCCTAATAAAAATACTTAGTGTATGAAGGTTTCATATGCAACTATGTTGTGGTCTATTCCAAATTGGATGCTAAGGTGTACGTGCCTTCCATAAACATATAGAGAATCAAGGTCTTAATGACTTGGGCAATAATAAAAGGATCCCTTGGAGAAAGCTTCATGAGATAGCCCATAAAGTAATCATCACTAAGAAATCTATACTTTGTGTCTCTATCTAATAAATCCTACAAAAATGCATTATAAGTATTGAAAATCCTCTTCATGCATCATTTAACAAGTACATCCAACAAGCTCAACGTAAGAAAAAAATCTCAATCATGAGCATGAAAACGCACTCTAAAATCTCAAAAATAAGTGCCATGAGAGGCTCAATAATGTTTGAAAATGTATTCTTTCCAAGGATGAACTAGATAATATTAAATGACATCTATCAAAACATTTCACTAAGGTTCACAATAATGATGGTCATCTTAATTTCTCAAATCTCTTTGTAGGACTCTACCTCTGGTTTCGAAGTTATTAATTCTAGTATGCACTTTAGTAACTCACACTCCATTCACTCTACTTGCCTAAGATGTGGATTTTAAAATAAACAAAAAAGTGATTTCAATAAGCCTAAATTCAAAGTGATAGAAGGCATGAACATAGAAATATAAAAGTAGAAACATCAAGACAAAGTTCACAATTTAAGAAAAGACAAAGTTGAAGTCACACCAAAATAGATTTTTTGTAAAATAGGGACCAAATCCATGTAATGTATATTTGAATTATTATGTCACCTAAGACAAGATAGGAAATTCTATTGTTTTTACTTTTATTAAAAAATATATTTGTGGATGTAATTAGAGAATGACCCCAAGCTTTCATGTCTCTTGAATTTTCAGCCCAATTTTCCATAAAATAGGAATATCCAATCATATCCTATTATGACCCCATCATTTGGCTATAAATATGTAGGCAAATAATGTTTGTAAGTGAAGAAATTGATGTCATTGAATTAATTTCACAATTTATCCCATATCATATTTATCATTCGCAATCCCATTCCTAATCTTACAATCTATCCAATTACAAGTTCATCCATCCTCAACTCATCGTATTCACCAATTCTCATTCATCAAAGTTAAAAAGTCACATTCAGAACCACTTTTAAATTATATATTTCAACTATCAAATAAATTCAAATCAATTTCAACTCTTATAGAAAGATAGATAGTTAAAATGACTTGTATCAAGTAATTACTCACTTTATACCTCTCTTGGATTGCAAAGATATTCATCTTGCAAATCAATAATTTCTACTGTAGATATTAAATAGTTTTATTCTAGATCTCTTTTTTGAGCCATATTTGAATCATTAAATAAATTCCAATTAATATAAAATTTTACAGGCTTATAGATTGTAGAACAAATTTTCCAACAAGCCTAAGATCAACCTAAAATACTTAGAAATCATTAGGATATTATAATTGCAAAATCAGAAAAAATTAGTTTTTCTCATTTGGCCCACCCACATCATTCAAAATATTAAGCTATAAAAAATCTACAAAAATAAGAAAAATTTTAATATATTCTTATATCTAAAAAATCTACAAAAGTTTCAAGATCAGAAATTCTTTAAAATGGGCATGCAAACACAAAGGAGAACTATGACCTATTATTTCAAAGCTAGGTCAAGAAGTTGTAGTCACTGCATCGACTCCTAAGGCTAACAACAATAATGGCACAAAACATTCACTCGTAAAATCTTCTACCTATTATGGATTGTTGTTGCTTTGTACTAAGCTTTCCTCATTATTTCTTACTAAACTTTACCTTGAATGATGTCATACATGTTGCAATGCAAGCCTTGGCATTCTTAGACTCTTCCAACTATACTGCATCATATGCATTGATACTCTACAAACTTATTGTTCCATTCTTTCACTCTACCAATTTTACCGTGCATGCCAGTGTTTTTGATTTTGCATACGCAAATCATGTGTAGAAAACGTCAACTAGAACTTACTATTTTAAATAAGGTTACCTTATGCAAATCCAAAATGTTATCATTTTACTTCCTATTGTATTTGTAATGCTCTTAAACTAAACTACAACTAATAAGAAGCTACTTAACAAGTTAGGTAAGATGCTATATTTAAGGCTTGGCACAAATGAGAGTCATGCACTCAAAAAGAAAAATTACAAACAATATTAATTAGATTTTTCTTCAAACCTTCGAATAACCCTATGTTTGAGTGATCCAAGCTTTGCATTAATTTAATTAACTTGATAATTACATATTATCAAAGTTGGTAAGGACCATGCCCCTAACACCTAGAGTTTGTGTCAAATTGTATAAAATTTTCACAAGAATTCACAATTGAAAATGAGAAAGAGAATACAACTTTTTATTCTCACTTTAAAATATGAAGATTCATACAAATATTGAAAGCAAACATCCCAAGGATAGCCAACACTTAGATCCTCACAATCACACTCCTCTCACACAAGAGATAAGCTAAATAACAATTGCTCTCTCTCACCCTCTTCACACAATGGCCATTAATGACTCACAAAAAAGAAGAATGAGAGTTCTCAAGATGAGCTTTACACATTTCTCTCTCTCACATCACACAGTCACTTAATTCCTTAGACTCCTTCCTTTTCAAATAAAAGGCCTTGATGCCTATTTATAATCCTTTGAGATTATTTGTTACTCATAGAAATAGTTATGATCATTAAATTTTAATGAATTTCATTTTGATTTGCTCCAATATCGAAGCCTTGATATTGAACCCCAAGATGTGATGTTGAATATGCAATATCATTGGGTATATGTCGGCCTATAAATATAGTGCTTGGGCACATGATTTGGATAGTTTTTATCATAGAACAATGAAGCTCTTGTAGTTTGTTTTCTCCAAAGTTAGAATATTTTCTAAGTGCCTATAGTATAAGTCTAAGTGTGTACAAATCTTTGTTCAAGCACTGATGTACCTGAGTACAACAATGTGATGGAAATAAACATGAACCCTTTTGAATATCTTCGTAGCACTAAGAATAGATTAATGTTTTCTTGATGAATTTAATATTCATGAACTTTAATTTAATGCACATTAGATAAGAAATTAATTTCTATTTGTTAATGAACACAAGAATGACCACTTCGATCATACGTGTAGCACTTGGTAACCCAAAGTTGCTTAACATCTGGTAACCCAATAGTGCTAGATGCATTCAAGATGTGTCTAGAGAGTGGGAACAAGTACTTGTGTTAGGCTAGCTAGGTAGTAGATTAATTAGATATTAAATTCCTCTACCTTTCATTCTTGTTCTAAGTGATTAAACTTATAAAATACAAAATGATAAAAATCATATACCTCAATTGCACTTAGCTATATACTTGTACCTCACGAGTGGAACTAAGAGGACAATGATTGTTTCAATTAGATTTCACATCTTAGAACTAGTGTACTTAAGAACTTAAGATCTACAAAGTTCAACAAGATTATGCATGAATGATTGTGATTCATATGATTGGATGTAGGGGTACCTTGCCACTCATCATTAGCACCATCTCTAGGTACCTCTTAGTTGTTACATGCGCTATCTGGGACTAGTGAAAAATTATTTAAATCATTGGAACTTACCTTCAAGTCATATCACACTTCAAAAATCACTACAATAATTTTAAAGAGCACACCATGTTTTTATTTTTCTAACACAACATGTATTCTTCTCATAGGCGCGATTCTTTGCCCAAGTCTGATGAAGTGCATCAGCAAGTACCCCAACAATATAGAGTGATATATACTCATCTTGATGAGTACATACCTAACTTCACCTTCATACTATACTATGATGAACTACTGTGGTAGTGTGACATGTAGGGCAACACTAGGTTACCGCCAAATCGATCCATTCCTATGATGCTCCAACAAGCGCTTATCCGATTGGGTCTCCAGGGACTTCATGCTAAGTATGTTGTGTAGGATAGTAATGTTAGGGATTACCATCCCACTAATGCACAACATCTCATGGATCACTAGTTAGAATAACACTATGAATTTGCAAAGGGGAAAGGGTTTAATGATTTTCCATTCCTGTTGTACCAAAAAGATGGTGGTGAACCCTTCTTTTGGGGTTTTCCATTCAATGAAATTCCTCTCTTTGACTTTGTTGAAGGAGATCAAAATGAAAACATGCAATCCACAATTCAAAATCCTGGTTTTGTTAAGAATGGATCCAATTACAAAGAAGGATCTAAAGAGGTAAGTCAAGGTAGGGATGCGGACAAGAAACAAGATTGTCATCATGGCCATGATCACTGAAGAGGGGGTAGTAGGCCCCATGACAATGCTATTCCTCCTTCCTCTTCACCTTCATCATCATCATCTTCTTCTTCTTTCTTTGATTGCAACCACAAAGGGTGTGATTGTGATGAAGGTGACCAATGAAACCAAAATGATCGAAGGGATCATCAAGAAAATTAAGACCAAGGACACAAGTATTCAAGAGAGACCTACCACCATGAATGAAGGGGTAGCAAAGGAAATCGTAGGCACTAAAATCATGCCCTTGATGAGCCTTTTTCTGCTACCCAAAGTATGCTAAACATTGTAGAGGTAGTAAGTATTCCCTACAAGGCATGTTAAAGATAGTTAGATCAAGAGGCTATACATTACCAACATCCCTAGATTCGAAGGGGGATACAACTTAGATCCATAGAATCATATCCAAGATTTTTAAGATGCATGTGCCTTGAAAAATATAGAAAATGAGTGGAAAAAACTTAAATTATTCTCTAGGACGCTCATTAAAGAAATAGAGAACTGGTACTCGTCTTTAGAACTGGAAGCTATTAGATGATCGATTACAATGCTTAAATTGTTCAATGACAAATATCATACATACTCCCTAGTGTCCAACTTGAGGAGGCAAATCTAAGGATGAAAATAAGGGACACATGAACCCTTGGATGTTGCCATCAATTGATACTATTCCTTAATGCATAGATGTCCTAGGTATGATTACTCTCAATTGAACCAACTTTGCCACATTGTAGATGGGCTTTGATCTAAAATGAAGAGAACCCTTGGTGTCTATGCTCAAGGGAAACTATCAAAGTTCAGCACCTATTAGATCCAAAGATAAATTGAGCAAGTAGTTAAAGAGGAAGGTGAAATAAAAAAAGTGAGAAAGTGTAGAGGAGTACAATCATGATCCTTCCATTCATAAGAGGGAGGTTTGATTTTGTGACAATTATGAAGAATCAGCACTTGATGAGGTGGTGAATCAAAAAACCTTACCACTTCAAAAATCTCAATCTAAAATTATGATCAAGGTTGATCAATTATGGGACTCCATGGATAGTATATTTCAAGTTGTCCTAAAAATTACTAAAGAGTCCAAAGAACAAGGTAGTGATTGTGATCACAGGAGGCATAAGTAAGCTAAACATGCCTATCAAAGAGGTAAGGGTAAGATTGCTACAATAGAGGAAGTTCTAGGAAGTGAATCAAATTATGATGATGGATCTAACATCTACCATTATGAACATCATAAGGGATTTTATCCTATTGTGCCACTTATAGGAGTTTGGGACATATTCCTTGAATCCATGACTAGCACAAAGGAAAACACCCAAAATATTTCCTTATCCTTAAGGTAATTCTAGGTAGTTCCACCAACCACAAAAATATTATCCAAGTGGAACTCCACCACAACCATACAATAAGTATCAATAATGATAGCAACTACAATCATGGGTTCTGGCACCACCAAGGTAGAAATACCCTTATAGATAACTTGATCCATATGGGTACTATGTTCAACAACCATTGTCTCCACATGACTCTTCCAATCATGTTTCTACCTTCTAATCTTACTACCACCTTCCTGATGCTTATTGAACTCATTTGTCACATGCAAGGAGGGATACCACCTTTTATCCTTATCCTTCTCCTATTCTTGCACATCTTCCTCTACCCTCAACATAGCTACCACCTACTCCATCTATGTAGGGTGAACTTCCAACTCAATCACAATAACACAATGCCACCAAGGTCATTAATCTACAACTAATTCATCAACTAAGTGGTTCAAATACTTGTTTAAAGAAAATACCTTTCTTCCAACCCCATAATCCACCTAAGCCATCAAATAAACATGCGATTGGAAATCCTATTTCTCCATCTCCCTCTATATCAAATACCTTTGAGTCCCCTTCAAACCAAATACTACCCAAGATCCATATTGTTATGCTTACTCATGTTATATCTAATTAGATTTAAGTTGGCAACCTTCCTAGGAAAGTAGCTAATGTTGGAAGTCCTCTAATTTATTTGCAAATTGCTGGGAATGAACCATGAAAAGCTCTTCTTGATTCAATTTCCAATGTCAACCTAATTTCTCATGAGATGTATACTACGTGAAACCTACCTCCTCTCAAGAAGAGCAACATTAGTCCATCATTGTTTCATTGGGACTAGTAGGAGACATTGTGACCACTATCTATGGGTGGTCTTATCCTATTGATTTCCTAGTGATCAAGGTGGAGAACTATGAAGGGGACTTCCTAATCATCATGGGAAAGACATGACTAAGCACCATTGATGCAAGAATGAGAATCCGAGATCTTTTCCTAGAAATATCTAAAGGAAATGCATTTGGAAAGATCAATAAGAAGTGAGTTCCATGCATCGTGTACAGTGATACAAGGTGCAATTATGTGTAGAAACTTTGGTCTAGTAAATGAGCATCCATATCTACATTCAAGCCATGTGCACTAGAAGTAGAAATTCAAAAGTGTATATATGCAGCAGCCACAAAACAAGAGGGTATCCAATGGTTGATAGCTAATTCTGCAAGTAGCACAAAATGCATGAAACCTATTGAGGACCAAACAATAGGTCATTGGTTAACATAAAATGGACAAAACCTTTCCATGAGCCAACATAGGCCAGAACAACAAACATCTCATTGGATGGACAACCACACTCAATCTTTCAAACCTCCTCCTTTTAACTTAATCATGGGGGAGATGGCCATCCATGCTAACTATATATGTGGCTCCTTAGCTTTTCATCCTTTTGTTTTACACCTTGTTACTTTTATGACTTTTTGTTTTGCACATTCTTTATTTTACATCTTCCTAATTTCATGTTATTAATATTTTCTAATTTTTGCTTTACACCATCATTAGTACATTTACTATCTCTTGAATATTTTACACTTTATTTTATATTTTCTTTTATTCTGGTGTGATTTTCTAACTTTATGTTAATAAGTGCCAAGCATAGTTGTAATTTGTTGCTTGATGGTGGTATTTACTATTCAATTATTTGATTGTTGATGTTTGGATTCTAGCTTTGAATTTTGATATGGATAATTACGACATGGTTTCTTTTTCATGCAATAGGCAATAAGTCCACAAAATCTATCCATCCACAAACTCTATGGATTTTCCTTGTTCTGAAAATGTGTAGTCCCTTTTTCATTAATAAATCTTTAACAAACTTATGACTCCAGTACTTTCTAGAATTGGAAAGGATTCAAAGGTTGAACAAGGTGTAACTTTAAGGAGATTAAATATTCTTTATGCCTTTTTAGTTACTTCTCTGCATGTGTGTTTTCATGAATTTCTTATCATTCTATATTGACCAATAATAGGAAGTTCAATAAGTATTTGCATGGTGTGGTTCCCATTTCAAAAACAGAATGATGGGGATTCAAAGCACACCATTAGACAAAATAAATAGGCTACAAGCACTAGTTTTGGGACTAAAAAGACATGTTATCCATGCCTGAAGATCCCCTCTAACTAAGGCCCTTCCTCACTTCCTACTTCTCTTTTCTTCTTTAATAAGGAATGGTGGTTGTTTTATGGGAATACTCTTGTATCTTAGGGGGGTGGACTAGTCTTAGAATGGCAATGCAATATCATTGAACATGGTTGGTTTTGGTCTAGACTAAGGATGAATTTTATTAGGTCATTTAACAACAAAATCCATAAGGGACTTTATGTGACCTTAATCAAGAACTCCATTCCACTCTCTCATATATATGTATGCTTTCATGTCTCACCTCACTACTAGTTTCATGTTCTTGTTGATGTCTTGGTTTGATGTGTCAAAATTCATAGGTAATTTCTTTCGAGTTTTTTTACTTAACCTTCTGTAACCATTAATCATCCATGAGGCCCATGAACTCCTCAAATTGAAGTTATGCAAGGGCAATAAAAGGCTTGTGCCTACTTTGTGGAGGACCCACTTTCATATCTTTTGGTTGGGTTAGTTACCTTTTTTACCCTTAGACATTCTTATAATCAAATCCTTTTGCATCCCCCATCATTGACATCCAATTGTGCACATCTTCACAACCTTTTTCAATGAAATTCTCCTTTTATTGTTGTGAATTCTTATATCCTCTTCAAGCATTTCATCCTGTTTTAACTTTTTCAAATTTAATAATGGACCACTTATCCATTTTACCCTATTTTTCAATCTTCCTGCTAACACTACTAAAGGAATCAATCCATCATAATCACAACCTAGCCAAGTGTAACCACTGACAAGACAAGGTACTTAAAAGCTATATGTTATACATTGCACACTAATCCATGATTTTGTTGTGATTTCATTTGGACGCATTGATTAGAAGCGAGACTATCTTCACCAAGGATGATGTAGCAATACCATGCGATGAGGATCCTTCATAATCATTGAATCTTCTCCCTCACTCTTCAGTTTCCAAGAGGAGTTGGATGTCAATTTTGTCTAGGGTGTTTAATTCTATTATTATGAACATCCAATTTTGTAAAATATTGTAAATTCATAGACTTAGACACATAGAGTTTATCTATTCCATCTAAGTCAATTTTGCATGTTAATCAATAATTCCATACCTACCCAATTTTTTGTAAGGAACTTGTTCCTCCTTTCTTCACTTAAGGACTAGTTCTCATTTATTCATGGGGGTATGATGAATTATGTTTTGATCTACTCCAATATCAAACCTCAACATGCGATGTCGAATATCCAATATCATAGGGTATATGCTAGCCTATAAATATAGCACTTGGGAACATGATTTGGATAGTTTTTCCATAGCATAGCAAATTTCTTGTAGTTTTTTTTTTTTCAAAGTTAGAATATTTTCTGAGTGTCTACAATAGACGTTTGAGTGTGTATGGATCTTTTTTCAAGCACTGATGTACCTAAGCACAACAATGTGACAAAAATAAAGATGAACCCTTTTGATCATCCTTACAACACTAAGAATAGATTAATGTTTCCTTGATTTTTTTAATAGTCATGCACTTTACTTTAATGCACTTTAGTTAAGCAATTAATTTCTAGTTGTTAATGAACACATGCATGACCACTTTGAGCATACGTGTAGCACTTAGTAACGTAGAGATGCTTAATGCTTGGTAACCTAGTAATGCTAGATACATTCAAGATGTGTCCAAAGAGTGGGAACAAGTACTTGTAGTAGATTAATTAGATATTAAATTCCTCTACCTTTCATTCTTGTTCTAGGATATTAAACTTATAAAAGACAAAATGATAAAAATCATATACCTCAGTTGCACCTAACCTTATACTTGTACCTCACAAGTGGAACTGAGAGGACAACAATCATTCCAATTAGATTTCACATCTTAGAACTACTGTACTTAAGAACTTAAGGTTTACGAAGTTCAATTGGATCATGCATGAATGCTTTTAATTCATATGTTAGGCATAGGGTACATCGTTGTTCATCACTTTTCAACAAGGAGATTTCTTGGACATAGAGAAGACATCCCAATAAAGAGCCATAATGCACAAAGGAGATGTGTTACAAGAGGTGGAGATGTCTTCCCAAAGCTGTAGGTTTAGCAAGATACATCTATCTCATATGGTAGACATCTACACTTCAAACAAGATATCTTGTCTTCGTAGGAGACTTCTACTATGGCAAGGGAGACATCTATCATGTATGGGAGATGTCTACATTTTAAGAGAGACATTTATCTTGGCAGTGCCAAAATTAAAGATACTTATTTTGAGATCTAAAACCTCTAAACACCTTTAAACAAGTTTCCATTGACCTTAAAACCCTCTAAACTCATCAAAATATACTTAAAACGCCTCCAAACACATTAAAAATTAAGGAAAAGACCTCATAATTAAAGAGATGGCACATTTATATAGTTAATGTTCACATCAACAGCCTTCCCCTTAAAAAGACTCTTGATTTTCACACAAGAGACCTTTATACTTTGGATAGTTATTTCCCCTTCACATAGGCCACAACCCACAAACAAATCAAAACCACACATATATGGAATGGTTGGAACTTATAATAATTTATCTTTACCATCCTACAATTATTACACAACAAACATAAATACATAATACAATGTATTCATGGAACATATACATACACATACATACCTTAGCATGATTTTATGCTTACATCACAATGAATAATTACATGAAACAAAATTGGATTTAATCTTTGCCCCCAAAGGCTCCACCATGCTTCCATCTTAAGTGCATCAGATCCCATGTGTTTCTTGCATGACTTGAAATAAGAAAAGATTAATAAATTTCAAAAGGATTAGGTCTTCTCAATTCAAATTTCCTTCATTTACCTCTTCTACACCTTCTTCTTCTAAATTCTTGAATTTTTATCATTTAGCTTCCTTCCACCATTATCATCAAAACCACCAGGATTATCTTCATGTTGTCCATCCATTTCATAGCCAAGACAATCAAAGTCATCAACAAATTTAAGAAATTCATCATTTCTATAATCAATAGAAAGCATCTCCAATTTTAAAAAATTGAATCATTATCAATATCATCACCTTCATCAATAATGACCCTTTCACCATGACTGCCACCATAGCCATCATTATTCCATATAAAATCAAATTTATTACCATCATTAGCTTTTCTCTCACTAACAATGGCATTAAAAGTTAAATAAATTTCCTCATTTACAACATGAATATTAATTTCATTACAATAATCACAATGATCATGATACACATTATCATAATTGAACAAACCACTATCAAGCTAGAATAAAAGACTAGCAACTCTCATACTAGATTCAATATAAGAGACATTACTACCATCAACAAGGTAAAGCACATACTTACTTACCTCTTCATGGCTTTCTCCATCCAACCTTGGTTCAACTTGATATTTAATATGTAGCTATCCAACATCATCAAAACGTAATGGTTTAAGATCCCAAATAGGAGTCCCCAAATCAAATGATTCCTCCTCTTCACAAGAATTATCACAAGGCTCTTCATTCCACTTTGAAAATTCCAACTCAAAAGATGAATTATTATCCATGATTTTAACAAATGATCTATCAAAAATAGCATCAAAGAAATTATTCTTCCATGTACCTTAGCTAGAAGACTCATCTATCTCCCATGAGATAACCTCAACTTGGCTTAGAATATTCTTTCCTTTGTCACAAGGTATAGAACAATTGTAAAAACAATGAGTATCATATCTTCTAATATTGCTCTTGATCCTTCCTGAAGAAGTCCTTTGATCTTTACCTCTTCTTTGGATTTGATCCTTGACCCTTCATGATTCATGAGGTAGGAACTCTTCTTGATCAATAGTATACACCATCGTGAACTTTGAAGATCTTTTAGTCCCTTTGATGAAGTTATTAGTTCCCTCCCTCAAAATATTTAAGTATTAAGCACTCCTTTTCCCAATAATAGATGCTTGAGAATTCCTCTTTTTATTGACCTCTACTTCATTAGACCCTTCATCTTCCTTTCTTTCTTGATGGTTAGAAGCTAACCTCTTGATTTTTTCCACAAGAAATTTAGAAAATCCCTCAAATCTTTCATGTCCTTGGCTAAACCTTGGACTCATTTTCTCTTGGGTTCCATACATGAAATTAAAATGCAATCTCAAGCAACATAAGAATTAAAACTTGTCATAGTCCTTCAAATTATAAGCACAAAACACAAATACCAACAATCACTTTTCAATTTATGAGTATCAAATACAAACATTTATAACTAATTTCACAAATATGGATACAATTTTCAAATACCAACAAGAAAATTCAAGGAAATCAAGAATATCCACAACTAATTTTAGAGTATTTAAATAAATTCAACTCAAGATATGAAAACCCAAAATGTGATTTTCATAATTCTTACAAACCCTAGTTGTTCAAAGCTAATGAGTATCTTAAATAATAATAATTTCCAATACCCAACATATTTGATCATCCAAATTGACCAAAAGGAGCTTCTTCAAACCCTAATTGAGTATGGAATTTACACCAATTTATGCTACAAATTAGAATGGCACTAGAGATGAGTGAACTCCTTGTGTTGTAATATAGAGGGCTTTCTAACTTGAGTAAATTATCTTTAAACCTTGGTTGTGATATAAATTTGGTGACGAGTAGATCTCAACACCTCAAATTGAAGCCAAATCCTACAAACTTTTCATAATAATCCACAATTGAAAACAAGAAAGAAAACACAATTTTTTATTCTTGCTTGCAAATATGAAGATTTATACAAAATCTAGAAGAAAACATCCCAAGGATAGATAACACTCAAAATCCTCATAATCACACTTCTCTCACACAAGATATACACCAAGAAACAATCGATCTCTCTCACCCTCACCACAAAATGGCCAAAAATGGATCACAAACAAGAAGAAGAAGAGAGCCTAAGATGAACTTCACACATTTTTCTCTCTCACATCACACAATCACTGAATTCCATACACACTTTCCTCTTCAAATGAAAGGCCTTGATGCCTATTTGTAATTTTTTAAGATTGTTTCATGTCCAGACATAAAATTATGACCATTTCTTTTCAACAAGGAGATGTTTGGGATGTAAAGGAGACATCCTAATTGATAGTCATCATGTAAAAAGGAGACATCTTGAAGGATATGTCTTGTAAGAGATGGAGATATCTTCCCAAAGTTGCAGGCTTGCACAAGAGATATTTATCCAATATGGTAGATGTCTACACTCGAGACAAGACAACTTATCTTGGAAGGAGATGTCTACCAGACATCTATCTTATAAGAAAGATGTCTATCTTGGCAAGGCCAAAAATAAAGATGCTTATTTTGAAATCTATAACCTTTGAATACTTCCAAAGATGTCCCCATTGATCCCTAGAGCCCTCTAAATTCATCAAAATAATAACAAAACACCCCTAAACATGTTAAAACTCAAGGAAAAGATCCCATCATCAGAGAGATGGTACATTGGTCTAGTTAATGTTGATAGCAAAAGTATACATCAAGTTCTATGTAAGGTAGGAAAGCACCCACAAAAAAATTTAACGTCAAAAGATTTAAGGGTATAGTATTTATAATATTACATTAAATACTAAGCATGGATGTTAATATATTTTTCACTAAATTATTTATAACCAAAGATTCTAGCCAAGAGAAAGTAAAGAAGAACATAATATAGGTTTATATTAATATTTCAACTTATCAATTCATGGTCATCATTCCATGCATGGGAATGTTGATGTCAATAGGTATTTGGTGGATTATGAATTACCTTGAGAAATAATTATCCTTTTCATTTACAAGAGGCTTATTTAGTTTCTTCAACTTCTTAAATTTTTTTAATGAAGAAATTCATTTCTCTTACATTTAATATCCATGAGAAATTTTGTATTTCTAACTTCAATAACGTATGTATAAGACAAAAAAAATTGAAAATATTTGGAATTTATTACATAGCTAATGAATTACTCACTAGCTATCCTTGGATCCAAAATTTTTAAATATTTTCAAATGTAAAAATGTCTTAAACTATAGTTTCATTCATTCAAAAACTAAGAATAAAATAGCTTTAAGAATAACCATTTATGGAATCCTATTAAAGATCTACATAGATATTTTCAAGGCTTTACTTTATATATTTAAAAAAATTAGAATTGCTAATCATGTTTATCATAATGTTCATAAGCGTATGGTTCTTTCTTTCCTTCTTTCTTTCTTTTTTCTTCTTTCTTTATGCTACATCATTTTGTTGAGTTATTATTATTATAACATGTTGGGTTCTTAAATTAATGTAGCTTTGCAAGTGGATCTAATAATGATTTTTTTTTAGCATAATCCATTTTCTTTCTCTACTCTATGAAATATTACATTTTAATTTTCCTTTCCTTTTTCTTCTCTATCTTATTTTTAATACTTTGATGATATTTGATGCCTCTACGTTATAAAAAAAAAGATAAAGATACATGCACCTTATATGATCATCAAATAATTAGATTAAACATCTCTAGTCATTCACAATGAACTCATATATATGGATGATGAGTAGTGAGTATGCCCAACACTCAACTATACAATCTATAAGCACCATGATAAATTATGTGATAATCCATGGATGATATAGTAATAGCATACTTTTATCAAGTAATAATAGGTTATTATCTTTCCAATTAGATTTGTAATGATCCTTATAACATCTAGCCAAGTCTAACTAAGGTGTATGATTATGACGTTATAGTAACCATAGTAATGAAACCTACTATGTTAGGTAACTATGTCATGGGAATATGATCAAGAATTTTTTTTTACGTATATCAATCAATTTAGATCTTGTAGATGTTACATTGTATATTTGTCAACCTATTGACACATTTCAATTGGCTACTACATCGTAGATGATACATCGCATGTGCTATAAGTTAGCTATGTTAATGTGTCCCCATTAATGCAACCAAATTAGTTAACACATTTTCATCAACATAATGTCTATATTTTCCTATAAATATGCAAGCACCCACTGCATATTTGGCACCATTTGGTCAATAGTATAGCCAAGCTCTTGCAATTTTCTTACCTAATCTTAGCAAACAGTTAGTGATCTTAGAAAATAAATCCAAGGATAGAAGCAAGAGAACCATGAATCCCTTAATGCAGCCTTGGGTAGATACTATTCTCTATTACATAGATTCTTGGGCTATGGATTTTCTAAAAAAGAGCAACTTTATCACATCATAGATGGGCTTCATAACAAAACAAAGGAGACCCTTGGGATCTATGCCCCAAGAAGCTTATTAGAACTAAGAGTCCATTGAATAGAAAGGCTAATAGAACATGTGGCAAAAAAATGAGAGATGTGTAAAAGAGAGAGAATAGAGAAATATAACTCTAATCTAACCCTTTGTAAAAAGAAAATTCATATTTGTCATCAAGAAAAAGAGGTAACTCTTGATGAGTTGACTTCACACAAAACCTTGTCAACACAAAAGTATATCACTATGATTGAAGCAAGGGTAGATAAGATGTGGGAGTTCATGAATAACAAAGTTGAAACCAACTTGAAAATCATAGAGGAGAAAGGAAAGCAAATAGAAGTGATCAAAAGAAGAGAGGAAAAAGAGCAAATAAATAGGTAAAGACACTTATCAACAAAAAAGAAAAATAGTTGTAGTAGAAGAGTTTGCAGACTTAGATACACAAGAAGAGGATGGATATGACATTTGTCAATAGGAATATCCAATGGGCTATCACCCAATTATGTTACATCTATAAGAGTCTAGATTTTTTCCTTTGAATCCCAAGCTCATAAAAAAGCACGTGCCTAGAAGATCACCTTATCGACAAGGTAATTATAGACAATTCTATAACCAATGATACTATACAAGTACGACTTTTTTTCAACCTCAAGACTATGATTAACAATAGTGACAAAACCCATAGTCATGGACGATGCTATCAACAAACCAATAATATCCTTATTGCCAGTTGGACCCTTATGGATACTATGTTTAATAACTTGTTTCTCCAAATGGCTCTATTTCCCATGCCTTAATATATAGAAAAAAAATCTATATATTACTAATAATGATAAAGGGTGTAGTTGTAAGATGCAAGTTCAAAGTGTTATCATGATCTTTATACCAACTCATGAAAAACTTCAGGATCACGTGTGTGTGCAAAAATATGTCTACATAATAGCCACAAAATCAAAAGACATCCAGTGGCTAGAAAATGAGAATACCAAACCATTCAAAATATGCATGGAAACATCCAACCCACTTATTAGTCCTAGTCCTAAGAAAATGAACCAAAAAAAGAACTTATAGAAGGACATCTTACACTCTAACCA
Organism: Gnetum montanum; assembly: GCA_015680685.1. Lineage (NCBI taxonomy): Eukaryota > Viridiplantae > Streptophyta > Gnetopsida > Gnetales > Gnetaceae > Gnetum > Gnetum montanum. The sequence goes on from MNCI01034627.1 coordinate 421,772, forward strand.
TACATCAAAAGAAGAAATTAAATAAGGAGACCCCAAGAACTAAAATATAATATCAAAAAGAAAACATATCTAAACCCTCTAGAAAAACACCTTCTATTCTAGCTAAAGAAATGTCTCCAAATGATCAAAACTTTATTATCATCAATGTTAAATGTGCTAACAAGCCAAAACGTCAACACTAAAGATGATAACTAAAAAATTTATAGTGCATAACCAAGGGAATGTGTAGTCCATTTTCCAAATACTTGCCCATGAGTTTAGTAATGGGGGAGATTCCCCACCTTGAATCAAGAACTAATAAGTGCATTTTCACTTTTTATTTTACAATTTTTTATCATTTTTATATTTCTTCAAAAAAAGTCTCAATTCATAATATGTTATTCATTTTTTTTTATTTTTAATTTCTTTAATATATTTCTCTTTTTTTGAGTTATTTTCTTTATGTTTTATGAATGTCTACTATGTTTTCGTTAATAATGATGTTGCCAATCATGATGTAAAACTTAACATCATGTGTTCAGTCTTTGTCTTGTGCTATCAAGATGACTAAGTAAATAATTATGTAAAGCAATGAGACTACATCATCCATCCCTCCAACTATATAAATAAAAGGTCTTTATGATGAAAGAAATATTGTTCTCCTTACATGCAACTAAAATTAACTAATGATCATTGTATTTTAAAGAAAGGGGGAAAGACTAAGTGGAAATGAAAAATGATGTGACCTCAAGGAGATTTGTTGGGTTTTCTTCTTGACTAGCTTCTTAATACTTATGACTCCTGGTGGAACATATCATCCCTCATACTATTGACCATAAAGGAAGTATGTTCTTGTAAGTTGTGATTCTCAAAAAAAACAATTAAAAAAAAACAAATAACAAGAATTCAAAGCACATCTCTTTGAAGATCTCTTGACATACAAGTACTGGTTATGAGGCTAGAAGGACATGTTACCCATGCTTGAAGGTGTATCTCTAACTAAGGCCAAAATTTCTTCCTCAATAATCTCTAAAATTACTTTCTTCTTCTCTTCTCTTCTATTTTTTGAGTGATTCTCATTCTTTGTGATTGTTGTGGACTCATGATGGTAGGTAAGAAAGGGAACATCAACACAAGGTCATTGTTAATGGTATAGACATGGTTTGAAACTTGGATGGATAGGTATGATGGTTATCTTAATTACAATGAACACAAGAACGTATTGCAGAAATGTTCAGGTACCTCACATCCTAATTTATGCAATTCCTTTTCATTTCATTATTCATCTCACTACTACATGCAATTATGTGCCTAATGGTTTTGTATAGTGTAGTGTAGGATTCTAACCAAGACTATTTTGTGTTGTCTAGAACAAAGGCATGATCTATATTTAGATTCTAAGGTGTCCATGAACATATATAGAAGTGGTTATGTAAGGGCATTATGGCAAGAGCCTTCTTTAGGGAGTATCCACTTGCATGACTTTTGTTGATCATATTTCTGAATCAAAATTTTCATATATTTAAGGACATTGTGAGCCACCTCTCTAAATGTATGCATGATTTTGACACTACTTCTCATCAATTTTGGTTATCTTTAATGATTTTATATTGAAATTTTCTCTAAATTCAAATTTTCTTATTTATTTTTGGAACCACATGTTTTTCACTATTCCAAGGTATTGGCAATATCTTGCAAACTAGACCTTTGATTTCAACTTTTTGAAAACTTACGAGCTTCTAGATTTGAGCTCGTTTATCATGGGGGATAAGGATGTAATTTTTAAACTTTTTCAAGCATTCCATTTCCCAAAATTATGGTAACTAATAGTAAAAATAATTAAAATAACTTTAAAAACTTGCTTTTGTAATCAGCTTAAGGATAAATGCTAAATTTTGTTTTAATTTTGAGCTAACTAAGAATCCAGAAATGATTAGTCATTAAGGAAAAATTATCAAAACTAAGGTTAATACTTTGGTGATTATAGATGATATTGAAAGGAATGCCTAAGGTTGAAGGTCTTTTGTAAGGTAAGGAAAAGAGGCCAAGAGAAGGATAGAAGAGGATATGCCCATGGACAAATACCATATACAATAATTAAATCTCAAACATCACATGTTTGTAGCCAACAAAACCATGGATTTATGAGGAGAAATTTCAATCCATTCTTCAAAAAGTTCTACATAAAAAAGAAGCACTAACATAATAACCAAGGTTAGAAAAAATTTTTCCACTAGTAACAACATAAAGATTCATCATTAGTAGATTTTTAAAGCCTTCTGCAATCTTGAAAAATTTAATGTCTTTCTAGTTTTTTTATCGTGTTGCAATTCATGCACCTGAATAAAATTTTGTAATGCAGCATTCATGTTTTGTAATAGATGTTAATCTAGTCTTGGTCACTCCACAAATTTTCTAATGGAAATTTGTCCAATTATATATAACTCAAGGACCAGTTTTTAGTCAGTTGTGGAGGCATAATGAAACCTAATATGTTGGATAGTTTTGTTGTGGAGATATGATGGAGCATCATTTTATCAAGTATATTAGTTGGTTGAGATATTGCAGATGCTATATCATACATGCTACATCCAATCTATGTCAACGCATCCCCATCAACACATGTTAATTGGCTACTACATTGAATATGTCACATCACATCTGCTATATCATAGATGCTATATCGCATTTGCGATAACTTAGCTATGTTAATGCATCCTTGTTGATGTAGCCAAATAAGTTAACACATTTCCATCAATGCAATTTCTCTAGTTGCCTATAAATATGCAAGTACCTACTACATATTTAGCAACAATTGGTCAATAAAGTAGCCAAAATCTTACATTTTTCTTCCATAATCTTAGCAAACAGTCAATGAGTGCCCATAGCATGGATTTGAGATAATTTTGGAGAGTCTTATTCAAGTGGCATTATACCTAGACATATTTTATGTATGGTAATGAGATCAAAATTGATTCATATTCATTGCAGCAATTTGGCTTTGAATAGATTTACTTTTAATGTAATTTACTTTCTATGTACTTAGTTAGTATTTACATTTCAGTGCATGTTAATTCATTAGGGAAATAAGCATGACCAATTGCAAGCATAAACACATATTCACTTGATAATCTTAGAAGCATTATGGCTAAGTTCACCCAGTAGCATAACACTTGGTAATCCCAGTAGTGGTTACATGAGTTTAGGACATGTACAACTTGAATGGATACTCATCATCCTTAGAATAGTTTTAGATTTAATTTTATTATTAATTTAATTAATTAATTAATTTCTAAGTTATTATTCAGTTAACTTAAGGTCCCAAGACATTAATACTCATATGCTTCAATTTGGACTAAACCATATGTGATAAAGCTACCAATAGTCTAAGTGAGAAGACAAGAACCTACAATAAATGCTTAACAATCGACATACCATGCTAGCTTGAACCATAGAATTCAAAAATATTGCATGTAAATGCTTGTAATTCGTATGGTTGGACATAGGAAATAACTACTACTCATCACATGGTATAAGATAAGTAAAATAAGACAGTAATATTTAATTTTCTAATTAATCTAAAATAAAATAAATCCTAGACTAGCCTAACGTGATGAGTGTTTATCTCTAACTTGCCATCACATTCCTAAACATGCATACCAACTATGAGGTTACTAAGCAATGTCACTACTAGGAGTGTCAAGCAAATTATTCTTGAGATTACCAAGCTAATATATGTTAATGCTTGAAGTTAAATCATGTTCATTCATGTAATGAAATGCAAACATTACATTATGAAAACATTAATAAATTGCAAAAAAATAAATGTACGAAATAAAAATCTATTCTATGTTAAAGTAATGCAGTGAATAAGAAGCCATTTTGATCTTATTATTGTCATGAATATGCCTAGATACAATCCACTCAAATAAAGATGTTGGACAATGTAGTTAGATTCATACTATAGATACTTGTTGATTATTATAAAGAATGAGAAAACAAACTAATAAAATTTAGCTACCTAATGATCAAATGATGCTATAAATGTAACTAGTGAGCAAATATTTATAGGTAATATAGACTAAGAGATGTCACATCAACAATGTTTCATCATTGGTCATGATGTCTGAAGGTATGAGTTGTTATGTCATTGATCATAGCTAATCTCATAAATGTTCTTAATTTTTATCATACCCCCATGACATTGACTAAAAACTCATCCTTGAGTCATACAAAAAAAGATACAAGTTGTTACAAACTTTGTGGGAATTACACTAACATTGACTATTTTTCATTTTAAGAATTGGAAGTGTTGTATTAAAAAATTTATTCAAGAGATGTATATTACAAAAAAAAATTAAAGAACCTTAAAATTTAGACAAAAATTTATAAAAACTCAAGAATCTTCAAAATGACCAATGATTATCTTCATGTAGTTCTTAGTAGTAATGGATCTTTCATCAATGACTCTTTAGTTTATTTCTTTTCCTTCATGTTTTAGTTACTCAAGATGGACTTGTACTTTCCCTCATTTATCTAAGAGGCCCCAATAGTTCAAGCAAGCTTAGTTAAATCAACCGAATCACATGAATGACTCTTTAATTGATTACGTTTCCTTCATGTTGTGCTTACTCAAGATGGACCTGTACTTTCTATCATCTATCTAAAAGTTGCCAATAGTTCAAGCAAGCTTAGACAAATCAGCCAAATCAAATGACTGACACTTTCCATGGACAAAGAAAATCAAGGAAAATTTTATTAATCTATTCCATGTTTTAGTGGTTGAAAAACTAGACAATGAAGAAGTATGGTTGGTTGTGCTTATGTTCTAAGCATCGACCAAGTTAATAAGCACCAAGACAAAGTGGATGTCAAGGAAAACTAAATTGAGGATTCCAAGATGCATGGAGGTAAGAATCAACCAAATCAACATTATTTTTTCTTAATCCCAAAAGTATCATAGATGTTTAGGCTTCATTGTGGATGTCTAATCTAAATTCATAGCTCAACTTTCACCCAATCTAGACATCCTAAATTTTAGCTCATACATCCCAGATTGTGGACATCTCATGCCCAAGGGTATATATTCCAAATAATAAACATCTTAGCCTTAGTATGGACATCCCATCAAAATTGCTTTAGATATCAATGTGGACATCTCAAACCTCCCACTAGAATGTCAACCTTTGTAGTGTAGGCATCCAAGCATTGCATGAGACATTCCATGTGGCCATTAAAGAAAAAAAATTATTTCTAGTCATTTTTCAAACTTTAGTCCTTCGTGAAAGACTTTCTTGGGTACAAGGACTATTAAAGATCATGCCTTAACCTCCAACAATGAAAGTAATTCAAAGTAATCATTAGTATAATCTCATTGGATTGGGCATCTTAGTTTGACATCAAGCAAGGGTTTGCATTGGCTAAGATCTTACAAAGATTGGAAGATTCTTTGGAAGCTACACCACCATTGCTACATCATTATACTAGGATTTTAATTGTTTTTATTTCATCCATGAGCACATGTTATTCAAATCCAAGATCTTATCATTATTGTTTCATGTGTATTTAGATCTATATCTAGGGTTTCTTGTTTCATTTATTTTATTATTTGTTGAATAAATCTCTACACTTCATACTTTGTAATCCATGAGAGCTCTATGGATAATAGATTTTCATTGCAAGGAATGTGTAGCATTCAAGGATCTACCATAGTTGTAGCCTCAACCACAACTTTAATTTAAGTGGAATTTAAGATGGTGAGCTTTACTACATACACATCGGTGAGTTCGTTCCTTGTATTTTTATTTCCAACATTTTTATTATAACTCATTCAACCCTCATTTAGAGTCAACTAATTCATACATTTTATTAGCTTCGATAATAAAGTAAGTAGCAAATGTGGTTCACTATGCTTTTAGTGCCTTGATCTAATCCTTCAACTACTCGTAGTTTGTCATACATTTACTAGATCATCTACCACATCCTCTTGTCCTGTGAACTTGACTTTAAGGACTTCTTGCTCCCCATTTACAACATGCAACTTCTACTTAGTTTGGCCATGGATTTGATACTCATGTTCATAAAGTGAGAAAGTGGTTACAAGTTGCTTCTCTAATTCATTCCTAGGCTTGCCTGAGTAAACAATTCCTAGGCTTGCCTGAGTAAACATTGCCAAATTGGAGATTGAAGGTTTGCCAGCTCCATGTAACGAATTAGGTCCTCTACATGCAAGTTCTTTATTTTAAGTTTTACTTGCCATATTACATTAATTGCATCCAATGTTCCTACCCATGCAACCATGCTTGGTTCTGCCTCTTTCATTTCTTAGGAATGGCGCATGCTGCCTCTCCGTGCATTCATCTCTTTATTCAAGTAAAGTGTAGAAATGATAAGGGACTGCAAATCTGGAAATGGGTGGTAACAGAGATCTGTAACGTACGTGTGTGTTGCTGGAAATTGTCATTTTCTCAGCTCCATGTCAATATTCTTTCCAGAATTCACTGTCATCTTGCATTTTTGAGTTTTAGAAACGTTCCAATTCCTGCAACATGCTCATCAATGGCTGGATGGAGTGAGATCAGCCGGCGTTAAACGGAAGCTGCAGGGAATCTGTGGTTGACCGAGCGGTTCTACCGTTATTTAAAAAAAAAAAAACGCTTATGGAAGCTGCACGAAACCTGCAACTTTCCTTGCACTTCTTCAAGGCCAGGCCAGGCATGCTTGGCCGGCCCCGGAGTATCGGTGTTGCCGTAATCTCAAAACAGAAGTTGCAGCGAATGTTCTAGCATCAACCAACGTCGTAGGAAGATGTGCACTATAGCAGGTCAGTCCACCTGTACGGTTAGCTATCGGCGGATTCTTAGCGTCAGTGTGGCAATGCGTGGCATGACCTGATTGAATTCTTGTCACTTAGGCTGGCTTGGGCAATCAACCTTAGTATCCTTTTTCGCTCTATTGGGCATGATGGAGGCTGCGGTGGTGGTTCCTGCAGGCGCACATGGCGAAGGTGTGGTCGTGAGCAGCAATGGTTGGTTATGTCCCTTTTCTAGTAGACGAGAATCAAGAGACGCGATTGCGCTATTCTGGGCTGCCATTAACACTAGAGACAGGGTTGACAGTGCCTTGAAGGACTTAGATACAGATACGAATGGGAGGCTGAATCAAGGGCTGTAAGCCAGCTGGTTTCCGTAATCAACAGCATGATAGCAGCGTTTTGGAATCTACCCGGCGCCACCGCTTACCGCCGATGCCTTGACACGTACGTCGCCTACGCCACTTGCCTTACCGGTAATAGCATTGATGTTTAAGCAGCATAGCTTCACGTCAATTACCTGCACGACTAGCTCTTGGCTGTGTATTATGAAATATCGCTTTAGTTGCGTTTAGCCTTTGCCTTTGTATTTTTGAAATATACGGCGTTTGTTGTGACTTGTGAGTGAAACGATTATTCATCGTGCCAGTACTTGCAAAGGGTCGTTAGGCTTTGAGATCGTTTGTCATCTTTGTTCTTCTAGTTTTCATTGTGCATTATTAGTTCAGCTCCGTTCAAGACCTTCGGAGCAACTACACGTACCAAATTGCCTTCATCAACTTGCCTATCTACCAAATGAGATGCATCTACAACTTGATGAGATTCTCAACTTTTACCTTTCCACCATTAACCCATTCTTTGCTTACACCAATAAATCTAATCCCAACATAATGGAATTGCAAGGAGTAATGGCTAAAGCTATTGAGCTAGAACAAATTACCTTAATGAATAGCATCTAAACTCAATTTGGGATGATGAGTGTTAGCAATCCTATATAGTCTACCCCTTTACCATCACAAGTTTTTCCAATGAATAATACTTTGTTTCAAACTCCCACTTCCCTTCAAACGACCCAACCTACAAGTAATTATTTTCAAAGTCAACATCTTCTTCATTTTTGCCATCAAACATTGGCTTGAGTGATGATCAATCCAAAGCTTTAATTCAATTCATTATAAAGCCAAATGGAGTACCTAATCCCAATGGATCTACTACTCAAACAAAAAACCAAATGATCCAAATATTAACTTCACTTTAGAAACTTTCCAAAGAAGTAGTTGAACTAAAGCGAAATAATAATAAAATTCCTATACAATCTGAAAAACCAAGCACATCAATCAATGATTATTATTGTCACCTTCATAACACTAGGCAGCATTTTGAGAAAACTTGCCCTTAATTTTTAGCATTATTTGGTGACAATGCTCAAAACCAACAAAATGGAAAAACCTCAATCATGGTCTTTAACATACCTCATGAGAAAGAAAATGAAGAAGTCATCTCATTTGATCAAGTCATGGTAAGTGATCCCAACCCACATAACACCTATTATCACAAACTTAGCGATGTTATGAACACTACTCAACAACAAACTAGGAATCACTCTTATACCCCTACCAATCGACGAGTTTCTAACAAAAATAACACAGATAATCAAGTAGGACCTTCTTAAGTAAATGTTTCACAACCAAATTCACCTTCTATACTTACTAGAAGTCCTCCTCAACTTGAAGATAAATATGAACATAAAACTTATGATTTAGTTGAATATTTGAAAAGAGTTAAAGCCAATATTTGAATGTATGATCTCTTGCATTTTAATGAAATGAAAGATGTGGTCTAAACGATTGTTCAAACACCTAAGACCAATAAAGAAAAATCTTCAACAACTAAAAAAAAAGTTCATTTTTCAAAAATTCCTTATGCTCTATCAATACAAAACTCAACCAATTGCATGCCTAAAAAGAAAGATCAACCACCTTTCTTAACAAGGTTGGTCATTTTCAAAAAGAATGTTCCTAATTCCTTGATGGATTCTAGTGCAACTATTAGCATGATGCTAGTAGAGGTGTGTAAAATATTAAGAGCACAAATACTTTCACAAGCAAGAAGCATAATACAACTTGATGGATCTAACATACCAATGGTAAGGTCATTAAAAGGAGTAAAATTAAAACTTAAACAATACCCTACTTTTACATGTTATATAGATATTTTAGTAGTTGACATGTCACCTACTTATGGTGTGCTTCTATCTAGGATCTTTGGAGCCCAATTTGGGGGCTTCTTTAGATCAAATTTTTTATAGTTATTAATCCCTATCAAAGGAAAGTTTGAATATATTGTCATACCAAGAGAACCATTTTATAAACAAATAGTAACAACTTTAGATGACAAAAATCAATATTTGGAAAATCAAAATACCAATCTTTTTCTTGGAGTCATTGAACTCAAAGTTGACGAATATATTTTGAATGATGATGTGAGTGAAACTTTAGAAATAAGCCCTTTTTCTTATACATACTCCACTCAATATTACCAAGCTTTTAGATAATGTGAGGAAATTTATGAAAATACCTTACCTTATCATCAACATGATGGAAAATTTTTTCTCTTTGTTGACCCACCATCATTAGGAAGGAACAAAGATAATAATCAGATTCTAACTAATAAAACATTAGAAAAGAAGCCAAGTTTTGATGATAATCATTGTTCCATTGATCGAAGGGCCAATTTCTCAAATTTTATTAATTTATACACTTGGATATTAAGGGTGGATGGTGCCTCTTCTAAGAAAGGATGTAGAGTAGGAACAATGCTCATACCTTCTGGTGAAGCTTTTATCCTTAAAGCCATCAATTTTACACAATCTATGACTAACAACATGGTTGAATATGAAGCACTTATACATAGGATCAAGCTAGCTCAATACTATAACTTACCCAAACTTAAGATTTATAGTGACTTTCAACTAATAGTAAATCAAGTTAATGAAACTTTGTATGATAAAGATGTCACCATGAAAACATATAAAGCTTATATCCTTGAACTTTTTAAAGAATCTGAACACATATCCATTAAACATGTGCCAAGCAAAGAAAATTGTGTCCCCAATGCACTAGCCCAAATGGCCACTACTTTGGATGTCTCTTTTAAACACAATGCTTGAGATTCATAAATTATTATTTAAAAAGTTAAGTCTTATTCTATTCCTGATAATATCTTTTCTTTTCAAGTATTTGATAGTGATGATCATGTTTGTGAATTTTTATTTTCAAAAGGAGAATTTAGTGATCAACGTTGTAAGATTTCTTGAGGTAATGAAGAAGATCTATCAAAGGATGTTGTATTCTTAAATAAAGTATCTCCTGAAATAGCAACTAGGGAAGCATTATTTGATCATTTACATACCAAAACCATAGAAATATCTAAAAATAATAATTTATAAATGTTGGCTAAAACTAAAACAATTCAAATTCAAAAGAAAGGACAATACTACCCTTTTAAAATAGGAGCTCACTTACATGCTAATGAAAAACAAAACTTGATTGAGTTGTTACATGAATTTAATGACATTTTAGCTTGGACCTATAAGGATCTTAAAACCTTTAATCTATTAGTGATGATACATACTATTTCCCTTAAGCGAAAAACCAAACCATTTATGCAAAATATTAGACCTATTAATCTCAAGATTGAAACCTTGATGCAAGCATAAATTGATAAGCTTTTAGAATCCAAAATTATTTATCCTATGAGACAATCAAGTTGGATATCAAAGTTAATTCCCTTTAGAAAACGAACCAGTGAATTAAGGCTATGTATTGATTTACATAACCTTAATATTTCTTATATTAAAGATAATTACCCACTTCCTCTCATGAAGGAGCTCTTACAAATTGTGAATGGTGCTCAGATGTATTACTTTCTAGATAGATATTTAAGATATAATTGAATTTTAGTAAATAAGAAGGACCAATATAAGATCACTTTTACAAAAAAATGAGGAACTTTTCAATTTGCTAAAATGTCCTTTCGTCTTATAAATGCTAGCTCTACCTTTCAAATGGCCATAAATAAGACCTTTGAGGGACTAATTAGGAAATGCATTATTATCTACCTAGATGATTTAACCATTTCCTCCAAAGATTGGCGTACACATCTTAGAGACCTTAGAAATATTTTCAAAAGTTGTGGGTGATTTGGTATCACTTTGAATTCCAAGAAATCCATCTTTGATATTCAAAGCGGTAAATTTCTTGGTCATATAGTAACTAAAGAAGGAATTATGATCGATTCTAAATGAGTTAACACAATTTTGAAAGTATCATACCCTTTGTCCAAAACTAAATTCAGGGCCTTCTTTAGAAAAATTAATTTTGTTAGATGATTTATTCCTCCCTATGCTGAACTAGTTAGACCATTGAATGAGATGCTCAACAAGGATAGTAATATGCATTGGAAAAATGAAAGAAAGGATTCTTTCCTTGCCATTAAAGAAGCCATAATGGATGCTACTATTTTATCTTCTCATTGGTATGAAAATGATTTCCTTTTATATGCTTTTTCTAGTGATATTACTATCGTTGCTATCTGAATCGAAGATGTAGTTGATCAAGGTGAGAGACCCATAGCTTTTAAGTCTGCACCTTTAAAGAATGTAGAATTAAAATACTCACACATAGAGAAGCAATTGTATGTTGTGATAAAAGCCTTAAAGAAATTTTTCTACTATTTATTAAATGCAAAGATTTTTGTCATTGTCCCTGATCGAGCCACCATTGCATTAGCTAAATTACAAGATGCTAGTAAAAAATGTGCTAAGTGGGTTATGAAGTTACAAGAATTTGATATTCAATGGAAGGTAGCCAAATTAGTTAGAGGAATAGGTCTTTCCAAATTAATAGTCAAAGCCTCAACTATGGAAAAGTGTGATGCATCCAAAGATAAAGAATCAATTCCTCTTTACATATTGTTCATTGACGAAGAAAATGATATTCCTTTTTCTCCTAACCAATTGCATGATCCATGGTATGGTGATATTAAATTTTATATAACCTTTCATCGTTGTTCTTTGGATTTACCTACATATAAAAGAAATATTTTAGTATCTAAATGTTCTAACTTTACTCTAATTAGTGGGGAATTTTTTAGAAAGAATATACCTTAAATGCTTAAACTAGGAACAAGCTAATTATGCTTTAAAACAACTCCATGAGGAAGGACATATAGGATATTGTTCATTAGTTCATAAAATCATGAGAGTTGGTTACTATTGGCCCACTATTATTAATGATGCTTACAACTTAGTTAGAACTTCTATCCAATGTCAAATGACAATTAGATGTCATTGATGGGGTAAACAGAAAGAATTTGATTGTAAAAATGTCTAAGGGTAAAGAACTTAACTAACCCAACCAAAAGATATGCAAGTGGATCCGCCCCCAAGCAGGCACAAGCATTTTATGCCCTTTCATAACTTCAAATCAAAGAGTCCATGGGCTCCATGGATGATTAATGGTTACAGAAGGTTAAGTACAAAACCCCGAAAGTAACTAACTAAGAATTCTAACACATCAAATCAGGACTTGAAACCAAAACATGAAACTGAAAGTGAGGTGGAATATGAAAAGCATAAATGGATGAAAAGAAGAGTCGAATGGAGTTCCTAATTATGGTCACATGAAGTCCCTTGTGGATTTTGTGGTTAAATGACTTCATAGTATCTATCCTTAGTCCAAACCAAAACCAACCACTTGCAATAACTTCGCATCGACATTCTAAGACCAATCCATCCCCTGAGACACAAGAGCGCTCCCACAAAACAACCACCGTTCCATATTAGAGAAGAGGTAGGAAGTGAGGAAGGGCCTTATTTAGAGGAGACAAGTCCCATAACCAGTGCTTGTAGCCCATTCATTCTATCTGAGGGGTGTGCTTTGAATTCCCATTGTGTGTGTTCTTTTTTTCTTTTAAAATAGGAACCATAACATGCAAAGACACATGCATTTATTCTGTCCAAGGGATATGCTTTGAATCCTCATCTCTTTTTTTGTTCTTTTCTTTTTTTTTCTTGATGAGAACCACACCATGCGAGGACATATGCATTTATTTTGTCCAAGGGGTGTGCTTTGAATCCTCATCTCTTTTTCTTTTTATGAAAACCACACCATACAAGGACTTATTCAACTTCCTTTATTGATTAGCATGAAATGGTAAGAAATTCATGGAAACACCCATGCATCCAAGCAAATAAAAAAGTACAAAGAATACTGAATCCCCTTGAAGCCTCACCCTATTCAAACCTTTGAATCCTTCCCAATTCTGGAAACTACCAAAGTCACAAATTTATTAATGTTTTATTAGTGAAAATGGACTACACATTTCCAAAACAAGGAAAACCATAGAGTGTGTGGATGGGTGGATGTTATGGACTCACTACCTATTACATAAAAAAGAAACCATGTCCTCATTATCTGTAATAAAATTCAAAGCTAGAAACTAGACACCAACAATCAAATAACAAAAATAGTACATACCACCATCAAGTAACGCATTACTAATGTACCTAGCACTTATTAACAAAAAGTTAGAAAATCATGCCAGATAAAAGAAAAAATAGAAAAAAGTGTAAATTATTCAAGAAATATCAAATGTACTAATGATGGTGTAAAAAAAAATTAGAAAAGATTAATAACATAAAAACAAAAAGATGTAAAACAAAAAAGTTGTAAAATGAAAAATGTGTAAAACAAAAAACTGAGCTGCTTGAATGGCTAGCATTGTTGGCCATCTCATCCATGATTGCGTTGAAAGGAGAAGATCTGAAATATGGAGCATAGTTGTCCATTGGTTGAGGTGTTTATTATGTTAGCTGGTGTACGCTCATGGAAAGGTTTAATTTATTGAATGTTGACCAACTATCTCTTGTTTGAGCTCTTAGGTTTATAGATCATCATGGCCCTTGAAGAAAAAATTTCATAAATGATATAAGGTCCTTCCCACAATGTCTGGAACTTAGTTCGTTGAAGTACATGTGTGGGGTTCCAATAGAGAACCTTATCTCTTGTTTAACATTTAACTTTTCTAATTTTTAGGTCATGATGCCTTTTGTTATAAGCCTTCTGCAACTCATTTGATGATAAGGCCACTAATCGATTTTTGTCTAGCAGGTTGAGATTCATTAGTCTTTCCTTTGGGGCTAGACTTAAGTCAAGGTCAAGTTCATAAACCATTGAAAGTGTACGGAGTTCAAATTGAATAGGAAGTGTTAGTAGTTTTCCATACACAAGCTCATAGGGAGAGTAGCCTATAGGAAGTTTCCAAGTTGAGTGGTAGGCCGACATCATTAATTTTTATGCTCCAGTCCTTCCTATACTTGCTAATAGTTCTTATTAGTATTCTTGTGATTTCCCTATTCATAACCTCAGCTTGACCATTAGCTTAGGGATGGTAGTGTGTTGTGATTTTGTGTTCAACCTCCAAGCATTGCATAAGCTTCTAAAAAGTAGTGTCTGTAAAATGAGTTCCATTGTTAGAAATTAATGCACATGGCACACCAAACTTATTTACAATGTTTTTTTGTATAAACCAAGAAGTAGTAGAAGATGTACAATTGATGATGGCTATTACGTCTGTCCATTTCATATAATAGTCCATAGTGACTATGATGTATGCCTTTTCATTTGACATGGGCATGATGGGACCCATGAAATCAATGCCCCAAATGTTGAATGGTTCTAAAGGTTCAATCCATTGTTAAGGTTTCTCCATTTGAGCAGTTGTTCCACCATCTCCTTGGCATTGTTCATATGAGCAAATCAAATGGTAAGCATTCTTAAAGAATGTTGGCCAATAGTACCCTATCATCAAGATTTTAATGGTTGTGTATCTCCTAGCATAGTGTCCTCCACAAGGACCTTCATGAGTATCTTAGAGCATGTATAGTTGGTCAACATCAAGGATATACCAACAAACCAGGTCATTCACGCACACCTTGTAGATGTGTTCATTCATCTCCATGAAGTGCTTTACCTAGTGAAGAAACTATTGCTTTCTCTGATGGTTCAACCCTTGTGGCATCTCTTAAGTGAGAAGATAGGTGAGAATGTTATCATACCATTTTGGCTCATTGGGAATTTGTTTAGTTATTGCTCTAGCAAAGAGAAGTTTATTAGGAAATGTATAGGATAATGGGCTTTCTTCCTCTTTGTCATCCCATTGTAATCGAGACAAGTGATCAGCGACCACATTCTTAGTGCCCTTTTGATCTACCATTGTAAGATTGAACTCCTGCAAGATCACTAGCCACCATATGACATGACAACTCACCATTTTATTGTTCATTACGAAGTGGAAGGCACTATGGTCTATGTGCATAAACACCTTGTATCCAAGCACATAGTGCCTGAACTTCTCTAGAGCAAACACCACCGTCATCAATTCTTTTTCTATAGTGGTGTAGTTCAATTGTGCATCCACAATGCTTCGGCTAGTGTAGTGGATGTAGTATGGAAATTTCTTGTCATCTAACTACATCAACACAGCTCCCAAAGCATAACTCAATGCATTTGTCATGATATGAAATAGTCTAGACCAGTCAAGTGCTTGTAGATTTGGAGTTTCCACAAGCTTTTATTTCAGTTGCTAAAACTCTCTTTCACATTCTAGGGTCTAGACAAAAGAAGCATCTTTCTTTGTTAGTTCAACCAATAGTCTTACAATCTTAGAGAAATTCTCTATGAATCACTAATAATAGCTAGTGTGTCCAAAGAATGATTAAACATCTTTAACTATTTCTAGTTGACACGTTTTTCCATAGATGATCCTTATCTTTTCAAGATCCACCTTAATTCTTGCTTGTGATATTTTATGCCCCAATACAATACCCTTCTAGACCATGAGGTGAATTTTCAACCAATTAAGCTATAATTTAGTTTCAACACATTATTTTAGCACTTTCTCAAGGCAGTCTAGGGCTTGCTCAAATGTAGCTCCATAGGTGAAGAAGTCATCCATGAAGACTTCTACACCACTACCAATTTGCTATTAAAAAATGCTCAAGACCAAGCATTGAAATGTGGCAGGGGCATTGCATAGATCAAACGACATCATACAATATGCAAAAATCCCCTAGGGACTTGTGAATGTTGTCTTTGCTTGGTTCTCTAGTGTAATATAAATTTGGTTATAGCCACTAATCATCTAGGATGTTATAATAGCAATGCCATGATATTGTGTTAAGCACCTAGTCAACAAATGGTAATGGAATGTGATCCTTGAATGTTGTCATATTCAGCAACATGAAATTGATGCAGAATCATCACTTACCACCTTTCTTTAGTACAATTACGATTGCACTAACCCACTCATCATTTGCAATGGGATAGATGAACCTTGCCTTGAGGAGTTATTCGATTTTCTCCTTGATGATTTTCTTCAATTTGGGGTTAACTGCCTCTGTGGCTATCATTTTAGCTTCATGGCTGGGTTGGTGTAAATGCAATGCTAGAATATCCTAGGATCAATCCCTATGAGTTCAAGATATGACCAAGCAAAAGCTATTGACCATCTTTCAACTACCTTCAACAACATCTCTTTCTATTCTGGAGCAAGTCTTGCATTGATTATAACCAGCTTATTGTTTTTCAAAAATACATATTTCATTCTAGCTGATAGCATTTTTACTTTAAGGGGTTATTACTGGAAGTTCTCAGGAATTTCCAACTCTCCCTAATAGGTATCATCATTTGTATCATCAAGGAGTTGGTGATGAACTTGTTCAAGTTCATCCATGCTCGTGACATATTCACATGTCAGGCTCTCAGCTAGTTCCATGGAAAGTATGCTACTTTCTAAATTAGTGGTCAACCATTGCGTACCCTCCTATTTTATGGCTACTACGTACAAACACCTTTGAATTTCTATTTCTAGTGCATACTGTTTACATGCAAAGATGGATGCTTGCTTGATGGCCCAAAGTTTCCTCACACAATTACACCTACTATCATTGTATGCAATTCATGGAACTCTCTTCTTCTTGGTCTTTTCAAATGCATTTTCTCTAGATATTTCTAGAGAAAGATCTCTAATTCCCATTCTTGCATCCACGATAGTCAACCATGCTCTTTCCATGATGATTAGGAAGTCCCCTTTTCAGTTCTCCACTTTGATTACCAGGAAGTTAGTAGGATAAGACCACCCACAAACAATGATCACAATGTCTTCTACCAGTTCCAATGGAACAATGATGGACAAGTCAATCAATTCTAATTTAATGTTGCTCTTGTTAATAGGAGGTAGGTTCCAGGAAATGTACATATTATGAGAAAACAAATTAACACTAGAACCTAAATCAAGAAAACCCTTGCATGGTTCGTTCCTAGCAATCTACAAATAAATTAAAGGACTTCTAGAATCAGCTAATTTCCTGGAAAGGTTTCCTACATAGATTTAATCAAACTGTGTGAATAAGCATTATGGTATGAATCCTTGGTAGAGTTTGGTTTGAAGGAGGCATGAAGGAACTGGATATGGAAAAATAGGCAAGAGCAACGTTTTCAACCATGGGTGTAGGTGAAGGCTTAGGTGGACTACAGGGTTGAAAGAAAAGTATTTTCTTTGATCAGGCATTCGACCCATCCAATTGATGATTAGGTTGCAAATTAACAGCCCTTGTAGCATTGCATTATTGTGGTTGAGCGAGTAGCTCACCCTACATTGGTGGAGTAGGTTGTATCTATGCAACTGAATTAGGAGTCTATGCAAGAATAGGAGAAGGATAAGGATAGGGGATAGTGTTCCTTCTTTCATGCAAAGATGGAGTTTGATAATAGTGAGAAGGATGGTAGTAAGGCTTTCACTGAGAAACATGACTCGAAGAGTCACGTGGAGACATGGGTTATTGAATATGGTAACCATATGGATCAGGCTACTCGTAAGGGTATTATTGCCTTAGCAATGCAAGTGCCCATGATTATGGTTACTACCATTATTGGTACTGTTCATATAGTTGCAGTGGAGCTCCACTTGAATAATACAGTTATTGCTAGTAAAATTGCCAAAGATTACTGATGAGTGGTGAGGTACCCCTACGTCCAACCATATGAATCACAGGAGTTCATCTATGATCTGGTAAAATTCCACAAACATTAATTACCATGTACACTAGAGGTAAATGTTGAGTTTGTGTTATTCGTTTGTTGTCTTCCCAATCTTACTTGTGAAATGCAAATGTATGGTCAAGTGTGATTGAGGCATAAGATTTTTATCATTTTCTGTTTTATCAATTTGATCACCTAAAACACTAATGAAAGTGAGAGTAATTAAATGCTAAGTGAACTATTTTCTGATCTAGCCTAACATAAGTAACCATTCCCACTTCTCGAACACATCCTGAACTTCATGTAAACACTATTGGGTTGTCAAATGTTAACTGTTTCTGAGCCACCAAGTGTCACACATATATTTGAATGGGTTGTGCTTGTGTATTTTAATTAATTACTTAATTAATTAAAATTAATTACTAAATGAATAACATTAAATGTGAACTACATGAAATTACAATGTATAAATGCATAAAAAAAGAAAGTCTCAAGTGTTGCAAAGATGAATGAAAGAGCTTGTCTTTATTGCAAACACAATGGTGTGTTCAAGTACATCAATGCTTAAATAAAAATCCAATTACACTTAGACCTCCTGTTGCAAGCACTTGGAAAATATTCCAACTCTTGAATGAACAAACTGCATGAATTTCGCTACTTGACTAAAAAAATCCCCCTAAATTATGTGCCCAAGGGCTGTATTTATAGGCGCAAGAATACCTCGCAATATTGCATACCTGATATTATATCTTGGGCTATGATATTACATACCCAATATCATGTACCTGATATCATGGCAACCCCAATATTGAATACCTGATATCGGTCCTTATGTAAAACATAATTCATCATACCCCCACAACTGAATGAAAAATCATGCTTGAGTATAGAAGAAGAGGAACAAGTCCCTTACAAAATATATTAGGAGGTTTGGAATGTTTGACTGACATGTAGAGTGACATAGAAGAAATAGACAAACAAAAAAGTGCTCGAGCATACATCATTACAATTGTGTATAAAATTAGGTGTTCATGACAACAGGAAAGAACACCCTCAAATCCAATGGACATCCAACCCCTCTTGGTAATAAAAGAATGAGGGAGAGGTAGAAGAGATCCAATAGTCATGAACAATCTCCTATGAGTGATATCACTGCATCATCTTTGGTGAAGGTAGTCCTGCTTCTAGTCCATGCTTCCTACTACAATCACAACAAAATCAAGGATTAGTATATAAAGTGTAACACATAATAGTTGAATACCTTGTCTCGTCAGTGGTTATACCTAGCTAAGTTGTGATTGTGGTAGATTTGTTGCTTGATAATGTAAGTGGTAAGATTGACAAATAAGTTAGGTAAGAGAAGTGATCCATAAAATTCAAAAAAAGCTTAACATAAGGAATACTAAAAAGAGGGTATAGAAATTCACAACAATAAAAAGAAAGAATTCACTAATATTATTTGTGAATATGCACACAATTGGATAGCATTGATGAGATAAATAAAAAGAATTTGATTGTAAAAATATCTAAGGTTAAAGAACTTAACTTAACCAAATCAAAAGATATGCAAGTGGGTCCTCGCCAAAGCAAGCACAGGCCTTTTATGCCCTTGCATAACTTCAAATTAAGGAGTCCATGGGCTCCATGGATGATTAATGGTTACAAAAGGTTAAGTCAAAAATCCAAAAGTAACTAACTGAGAATCCTAACACATCAAATTAGAGCATCAAATCAAAATATAAAACTGATAGTAAGGTGAGACATGAAAAGCATAGATGGATGAGAGAGAGAATGGAATGGAGTTCCTAATTATGGTCACATGAAGTCCCTTGTGGAATTTTTTTTAAATGCCTCAATAAGTTCCATCCTTAGTATAGACCAAAACCAACCACTTTTAGTGACTTTGCATCAACATTCTAAGACTAGTCTATTCCTTGAGATACAAGAATGCTCTCACAAAACAACCACGACTCCAAATTGGAGAAGAAGTAGGAAGTGAGAAAGGGCCTTAGTTAGAGGAGACAAGACAAGTCCCATAACCAGTGCTTATAGCCATTTTATTTGGTCAAGGTGTGTGCTTTGAATTCCCATATTTTTTTTAAATGGGAACCATACCATGCAAAGATCCATGCATTTTCACAATTATTTTATCTAAGGGGTGTGCTTTGAATCCTCATCTTTTTTTTTATGAGGATCACACCATGCAAGGACTTATTCGACTTCCTATTGTGGAATGACATGGAATGGTGAGAAGTTCATGAGAAAAATGAAAAATCATGAAGCATACTGCATCCCTTTGAGGCCATACGCTATTTGAACCTTTGAATCCTTCCCAATTCTAGAAACTACATATGTTACAAATTTATTAATGTTGTATTAATGAAAAGGAACTACACGTTTCCAAAATAAGAAAAATCATAGAGTATGTGGATGAGTGGATGATGTGGACTCACTACCTATTACATGAAAAGAAACCATGTCCTAGCTGTCAATAACAATATTCAAAGTCAAAAAACCATACATCAACAATCAAATCAAAAATGATACATACCACCATCGAATAGCACATTACTATTGTACCTAACACCCTATTAGCAAAAAGAGTAGAAAATTACATTAAACATGAGAAACTATAAAGATATTCAAGAAATATTAAATATACTAATAATGATGTAAAACAAAAACTTAGAAAAGATCAATAGCCTACAAAAAAAAAGATGTAAATCAAAGAATATGAAAAATAAAAGTTGTAAAACCAAAAATGTGTTAAAAAAAAGTTGAAATACTAAAGAACTATTTAAAGTGTTAATATGGATGGCCATCTCCCCCATGACTAAGTTGGAAGGAGGAGATCCAAAAGATTGTGTGGTTGTCCATCTTGCGAGGTATCTGTTGAGTTTGTTGGCTTGGGCTCATGGAAAGGTTTCAATTGTTGGATGTTGACTAATTACTTCTTTTCTTGGTTGTTAGGTTTATATATGATCATGGCCCCAAATGGAAAATTCTCTTCGATAATGTAAGGTCCTTCCCACAACATTTGAAACTTGGTTCATTAAGGTACGTGTGCAGGATTCTAGTAGAGAATTGTACTGACCTAAATCGTCGGTGTAAGGCTGGAAGGGAAACAGACATCAAAAGATCATCAAGCAAGCACAGTTGACCCTACCTTTTCTTGAGGGCAATCTAGAAAAGGGAATGAAGGTAGAGTGTCTTGGATGGTCTACACGCAAATCAACCAAGGACTTCTCCAAGCATAAACTATGGCTTGCATTGGGGTTATCGTAACTGATGTCTTAAGACGTGAATAGTGTGAATAAAATGTAAACAGAAAGTATGCATAAATGTATTGTAAATAGAGCGTGAATAGAGCAAACAATGTAAATGGTAGGAAATAATGAACTGTATTGTATTGTTTAAACAAGAATGTGCACCGGTCGAAGCGTAGCTACACGTGTGGATGGCAAGTCAACTACTAAGCCCCGAGATGATGTGTGAAGTGCTTGGATGCTAGGAGTCAAGTGTGTCTGAGCATCCTAGGCTACTGTTCAATGCTTTCCAAGCTATCAATCTTTAAAATTTTTGACCCTGATTTATGTGAATTGACAAGGTATTTATAGGGCTAGGCTGGACTCGAGTTCAGAATTCAAGAATGGAATAAATAGCTTGGAGATGAGAGGAAAGTGGATCTCATGACACGTGTCCAATGGACAACTATATGTGAGTTGGATGTGCAAGGAAAACCTATGTTCTTGACCAGGTACATTGCATTTTACAACTCGTGGGTTACTAAAGCCCATGGGAGTACATACAATTTAGATGGTGAGGGCTTGACATGCCCACAAATGAAGAAACTTTATAAAGAAAATCAAAGGGATTGACTCCAGCTCGCTTGAAACTTCTTGGTCCCTGAATCGACTACTATAGGATGTTGATTTGAAGGGTTCCATGGCTATTTGAGGTGTTTCTATTTTTCCAGAGCCTCCAGCATGAGTGGATGTGCCTCCCATGTGAGTTGATTTGAGCTTCAGCATGAGTTCATTTGTGTTTACGCTACACTCACGCCCAGCGTGACCTCCAGAGTGAGTCCCAGCATGCTAGCGTGTGTACACTATAGCACGTGTACACTGCACTCACACCCAGCATGACCTTTAGTGTGAGTGATGAAAATGAGACCTTTTGACACCAAATTTGAATTTCGAAGCCTGATTCTTGAACTGTGGCTACTTCCTGCCTTGTGACCTTGAGGGTGATCGAAAATGTGAAATTTTGAGCTTGAATGTGTTTGGTTTTGAGTCACTTAGAGTAGGTCATGCAGGAGGTCATGCTGCAGTGTGACCACTGCGTGACCTGTAGAAATTGCAATTTTTGAACATTGAAACTAAATTTTCTAGAGGCTAGAGTCTAAAGTTGGAGATTGTTGATGTTGAGCCCAAGGATGGCCTTGATAGCGTGAGCAAGCTAGCTTGAACAAGCTGAGCATGAGTTCCATGCCTTAGTCCAGTTTTGCCTCCCGAATACTGGGGAGGGCTTAGGTCGTCCTCGTTTCAAAGTGCTGGGCCGAAATTAGTGGTGTTTCAAGAACCTTGTCTTTTAGTTGAAACTTGACTTTTCATATTTTGAGGGCATGGCATTTCTTGTTGAATTCCTTATGCACTTTGTTGGATGAAAAGACCATTAATTAATTTTCATCTAGCAAGTTGAGGTTCATTAATCTTTCCTTTTGGCTAGACTTAGATCCATGTTAAGGTCACAAGTTGTAGAGAGTGTACAAAGCTTGGATTGAATGGGCAATGTTGGTAGTTTTCTGTACACTAGCTCATAGGGAGAATAACCTATGGGAAGCTTCCATGTGGAGCAATAGTCCAAAGGACATCATTTAGTTTGGTGCTCTAGTCCCTTTGGTATTTGCTAATAGTGCATGTTAAAATTTTCATAATCTCCAATTAGTGACTTTAGCTTGACCATTGGCTTGAGGGTAATAAGGCGTTGTCAATTTGTGCTCAACTCCCAAGCACTACATAAGTTTTCAGAAAGTGGCACCTGTGAAATGAGTTCCATTATTAGAAACTAATGCACAAGGCACACCAAACCTATTTATGATGTTCTATTATACAAACTGAGTAGCCATAGTAGATGTATAGTCAATGATGCATGTTGCTTCTACCCACTTAGTGCAATAGTCAACTACATCTATTATATACACCTTTCCCTTTTACATAGGTTCCATGGGACCCATAAAGTCAATGCCCCAAATATCGAATGACTCGAGAGGTTGAATCCATTGTTGTGGCCCCTCCCTTCGAGCTATCATTCCACCATCTCTCTAACAACGATCACAAGCGTGGACAAACTGGTATGCATCTCTGAAGATTATTGGCTAGTAATATCCTACCATGAAAATTTTTGTAGCGATGCATCTCCTAGAATAATGGCCCACACAAGGACCTTTGTGAGCATCCTAGAGAACACATAGTTGATCTGTGTCAGGAACATGAAACACCATGAAAGTTTCGAGGCCTCAACGGTTCAGCAAAATTTTGCGACTCAAGCAAGAATTCGCAACAAGGCACGGCTCAACAAGTTCCTTTTTTCGGCTAAAGGGTCTATTCCACCATGCTATGCGGCACAGCACAAATAAACTTTAGAAGATAGAATAAGAGAAGGGGTGCACGATGGCAAGCCTCCCAACCTTGCAAGTTTTCTATGTTTCCAGAATCTTAAATTTTGGCATATTATGCTACATTACGCAACATAGCGTAAGGTCACGTAATGCAGCGTAATGTCAGAATGCAATCCATTACAACAATAGAGGTGGCAAAAATTCGAGACTTCGACGACCTAGTAAAATCTCAAGGCTTAAGCAACAATCTGCAGCATGCTACACATTTCAGTAAGTTTTCTGGTTAAGGGGCCTATTACGCTACATTATGTAGTGTAGCATAATAAACCCTAGAAGGATTGATCAGAACCAAAGGAAGCGCGGCGACAACACTTCAATTTTTTGCAAGCTCGCTATTTTACGTTGAATTATGCTATGCAGCATGAACTAGCATGACACAACATAATGCAAGCGATGACAAAGATAGCATAATACAAGAGTCAGCAGTTCATACGTCATGATGTGCTCTCTAGCATATCGCAGTATAATTAAAGAACATTCGGTCGCCAAAGTTCCAACAAGAGTGGTTTACGATGCGTTACGCTTCAGAGCATAATGCAGCGTGGTGCCGTAAGCTTCAAACACAAACACATTGAGTCAACAGCATCTTATAAGTTCAGGACATGCATCATCTAAACCACATTTTTCTCCTAACCCTAACCTTATAAATGCTCTAGTTGACAAAGATCAAAGGGTTGGCAAAAACTTTTCTTTTAAGATTGGCAAGAGAGCAAAAGAGGATCAGCAATCGTGAAAACATCAGAGGTGATTGGCAAGAACCCTTGATCAGAAACAGTTGGCTAACAGATATACTGCCTCAGGTCTAAATTCCTGGTGCCCAGATTGGCTAGAACAAGGTAGATGGACCTTTGTTTGTTTCATCTTTAAATAACATTCTTACTACTGGCATGTGCTTTGTCCAAATCGAAGTCCACCTATAATCATTGTATTCAACATACTTTGTTCATAAGTTAAATCCCAGATCTTGGGATTGCATTCTCTATAAATCTGATTTCTTATGTCCTATTTATACATATTTTGCAATCACTTTAAATCATTTACATCGCTTTCAATTATTTTCGAGATTAGCGGTATTATATTTCCTCATTGGGATCGCCCTTTTGCCATCGGATTCTTACAAAGGTTTTACTGATCAAATAAGTCCCTATCTGATCGACAAAACCGTTCAGAGCACCTTGGATTCGTCTTCTCCAACACAGCCCTCACACGTATCTGGGGTTAGAACTGTGTACGAGGACTCTGGTTTGGTGTTTCCAACGACCAACATTTTCTATCGTTACAGTTTTCTAGCACTAGAAGGAGGGCCTCATAGCCAATCCGCACTTTATGGGTAGTCTTGTAAGCTATCTGTACCCATTCTTGATTGACGTAAACGTAATACCTCCACGGTTGTTTACTAGATTGTGTAGTGTAGATCGGTCACTTCGATGATTCCCCTAGAATCCTATAAGATAGAGAGCCCTGATTATTACCTTGGTTTTCCTTTTGCCCTTGCGACCTTTGTCCTTGTCATCATTACTTCCAAAATGTGTAAAGAATGGCTACATCAACCACCGCTGTTGACACTGCCAATCTCGAGAATCCTTGGACCATGCAAGTTATGTCTCCTGTGGTCGAACCACCAACTAGTCCGGTGCGACCACGTCGTTTCCTCAGGCTTCAAAACAAAGAACCTAAGGGACACGCTCAGCGTAGGGAATACTACAATTTCCTCTATGCTAAACTAGCAGCGAACTTGCCTATGTATCCATAAGAACTCGAAGAAAAATGAGAATACAAGTTCATGTATTGCAACAGGAAGGAATTTATTCCTTCACACAACACCACTATACCCCTAACAGATCAAGAAAGGTGGATCCTGGATCAAATGCTAATGGCTAAGACATCGCTAGAAAAACTAGAGGAGTTGTTCCATGATGAAACCCTTCATGACGAGCAAGACGATCTAGACTCCCACTCTAAAGGAGGCGGTCATGCTAATTTCGCCATGATCCCTCCCTCCACGATGTCCCATGTCAATCCGTTGTTCATTGTTACCACGCCCTTGACATTATCTAATACTAATAGAGTCCCGCATTCACCGCACTTGCATTTTCTTTCTTTGACTATCTTTCCAAATGATGGTCCATCACAAATCATTTCTCAGAAGGTGCAATTACCTAATCCATCTCATCGTGCACCTACGCCCATGTCACCGCATGTACACACGATACCTACATCGCAATTACCTACAACACCCACCTTCATCCCGACTCACATGGTAGGGCCCTCCACTACAACATGGTGGGTTCCAAGAATGCCTCTCATTGCGCATCATATGCAGATGTCCCATCCTCACCTTAATCAAAGCTAGGCCCCGTGGGTGCTAAACCCCATTACAGGATCATCATTTGTGCCCCCAGCCACACAAACAGCTTATCCAATGGTACAGCCGATGACAGTCGTCCCTATTCCACCACCTAGTGTGGCTCCTCTCATTCTACAAATAAACTCTCTGTCCACGGGTTTGTATCAAGTCTTCCAACTTATTCAGACTCTTACAAAGGAAGTTAAACGCCTCAAGGCTACTAGTTCTGACACAGTACAAGTCATGGAATTTTACCATGACAATCCTATTAATCTAGTAATGCCCTTTTTATCATTACCGCTTGGGATGCCACTTCCTCATTTTATAAAATACAATGGGAAAGGCGATCCCAACGCTCACTTAGTTACTTTCAGGTCAGAGTCATTGCTATTGCAACAATGACTACACACTATAATCCATGTCTTTACCATGTCCCTAATATGTAAAGCCTTAGACTAGTATCGAGCACTTCCACGCTCTTCCATTTTAACCTTGGAAGAGTTACTGACTCAATTTGTGACGCATTTCAAATACAACCTGAAACCTGAAGTTACATTAGATAACCTTATGAGAGTCAAACAAGATCCACTTGAACCGATCCAAAGGTTTATACAGCATTAGAGTGCAACCTTGAATGAAATTCGTGAACCCATCACGGAGGCTCATTTGTTAGCCATTTTCAAGGGGGTAGTTAACGAATTCATTAAGTTAAAGTTGTACTACCTCGCTCCTCGGTCCCTCAGCCAAGCCTTTGCCTAGACTAACAGCATCCAAGACGCGGTGGAGGCTAGCAAAGATCTGGCGTATGTGGTCTACAAAAATGTCCACAGTAAGGGCAAGGACAAAGGCAAAGCTATGACAATGACAATAGTGCCGGTTGCTAGGGGGCCAAGAAGAAAAAAAACAACAACAAGAAGACATCTGTGGAGCTGGCTGAGCCGACAACTAGCTCAAACGGTGCCAATCAAGAAGCTCCTTCCACCCCTGAAGCACCTCCATAGCCAAGGCCTAAATTTGAATGTAAAGATCATTCAAAGTACACAACCTTGCCTATAAAACCTTCAGAACTTCTGAAGCAGCTATTGGGAACTGGCCATATTCAACACAAGAAGGTATCCGAGGAGGCTCTAAAGCATCATAGATGCCATTGTGAGCTCCTTAAAAACCCTTCTTTGGCTTTGCCTAACGAACCGCCAGTCCCCAAACACTTCAGGATGGACCATTTCTGTAACTACCACCAGCTGTGTGGTCACGACACAAATTACTGCTGGGCATTGAAGGATGACATTCAACACATGATCGATCACGGTGATCTCGTCCTAGATAGCAGTAGTCCAACACACCCAGAAAACCAATCCATGCATGTGTTTTGAGACCTGTTAAATGCAAATAATGCAGGGTACACCATCAATGTGGTAGGTGTAGAGGGTAATGGTCAGGCATAGTCGAAGTAGCACTTTGTGTTGTGACTACCCTCTCATTCACCCCAAATAGCAAGTCCATCAGCATCGATGAGGAGTGCTCCAAGGCAACCTTTTATGCTCCAAGCCCCTTCTCAGACCATTGCTCGATAGCCCACCATCAATAAAGCCACAGCCCAGCCCGCGCCTATGCCTAAGGCACCCTTTGTCATTAGGGTGCCAAAACCATCAGCTGCTCCTCTTGTGTAGGGACAAACCTCCAAGTCAACCCCCCAATTCCAAAGTAACAGAAAAGGAGAAGAGGGTATGACAACCGATACGGTCAAGGATCGTCTTACGCTGGGGTTTCCCAAGCCTAAACCCCTTGCTTCTGTGCCCTTGGCCCCACTTTCTAGAAAGGATGAAGGTGTACAAATGCAACCATCTCCAACTAGTCCAAAAAACATAGCCCTTGACCAGATGCCATTCTTCCCTGAGAAATCCATCTCTTAGGGCAAACGAAAGAGGAAAAAGGTGGCAAGCAGCCAGATTGTAGGCAGGATCTCCTCGACGCCTTTACGCAGGTCAAGCAGGTTCTTAAATAGAAAAATACAATGCTGAGCCTGTACAACTTGTTAATGACATCCCAAAAGCACTGCGAAGCCATGGTTCGCATGCTAACATCCATACCTGTGGACAAGAGCCTACCAGCAAATGAAGAAGTGATTCATTACATCATGCTTCCTCTCGCTGCTGAGAAACCTGGGCCTTCCCTATTGACCTTTCGCTATGAATCCATTAAGGATGACCCAGAAAAGGGTCAGGTGACAATGGTGTCCATGTTCATCATCATTCGGGTTGGCCAACACCAAATTCGGAGAGTACATGTAGACGACGAGGCAACCGCTAATGTCATCCCATATCCCATAGTGGATAAGCTAGGCCTGATCGATCAGATCAGTCCTGCAATGACGTCGTGTCTATAGTCGTACAACGAGGCACAGGTGCAAGTCAAAGGGACAGTGCACATCAAGTTTATGGTAGGGAACCAATTCCCCACAAACGCAATTTTTATTGTCGTCGAGGAGATGCCAAGCTTTAACATGATCCTAGGGAGGTCTTGGTTAGCTCAGCTAAGGGCAGTTTCATCTCCTATCCATTAGGAGATCCATCTACCCTACGCAGGAGGGGAGGTGGTCATCCAGAGTGATGAAATGACCCCTCGGGCTATCAACAACATAGAAACTGAACAAGGTTCAAAAATCAAAATTCCTGAAGACCAGTCCCCTGTCCAAACACCAGAAAAAGCCAAAACAGTGGCTGATGACAGCTTAATTTGGGCTGAACTGCCATTCCAAGAGGAAGATTATGGCGTGAGGGAACAGGGTCATAAATCTCCCCGTCCTTACGCGTCACCGAAGATAAAAGTAGTTAGGAAACAACTATAGAGTTAGCAAATGAACCACATCATCTAAATGTCATGAAATTTACATGCACGTGTCCACCACCTATTCCATTTATGTTGTACAAATACTCATTTCATTTACACACATATATTTACGCTTCCACGAACTGTCTTCGTTACTCTTTCTCTTATCTAAAATTAGCAAAGGCCCGAAATGGCCTAAAACTATCAAAGGCCCAGAATGGCCTAAAACTATCAAAGGCCTGGAATGGCCTAAAACTATCAAAGGCCTAGAATGGCCTTAAACTAACAAAGGTCCAAAATGGCCTTAAACTAACTATTTCATTTCCGCTTTACATTTGAATCATTTAGCGGCTCACAACGACTTTAAACTAGTAACTTCATTTATGATGTACACTTAAACTAACTGCGGCTTGTCATAGTGCCAAAACCTATGATTCCATTTATGCTTTACAAATGAAAACAACAAAACAACGTTAAAATCAAGATCAAATTTACATTAAAATATGTTAAAGGAAAATATTATCTTTTGTTTCGTTCCATCACAATAAAACCGTGGCTAATATAGCCACGTTATACATCACCTTTTTCCCCACTGTCACCCGTATCTCCCAGCTCCATCCCTACTTCGAGTAAATCATCCTCATTGGGGCCACCTTTTTTTTGTGGAATCTCTTCATGAAGGAGGCCCTCCCTGCAAGGCTCTTCTGTACGAGGTTGTTCACCACGGCACTGATCATCACCATTACGCTTTGTTTCCTGTAGACCCTCCTCATGAGGACCGTCACCCTCATTATGTTCATCCTGCTGAGGAACCAGGGTCATTCCTACAATTAGACATAACACGCATATTTACATTGCCATCAAAACTAGGTATGACAAAAGTGCAATAATAGCACAACTTACCTATGATGGTTCTGCATCGGTAGCAAAAGGGATTTGTTCTAGGCCAACCCACAGACGTTGCATAATTTTGTCCTCAATAAGCTCAGACCAAACCCCATCTCCTAGATTAGCTCCAACCTTGACCTTCCCTTTCTCCATAGGATTCCATCAGGGTAGTTCAGGGAAGAAGGAAGGGACGGTTGTCTCCCCCCCAGGAAGAGTCATTTCCCTTTCTAGGGAGGCACTTATCATCACTTGCTCCTGAAACATTTCAAATGCACTGGAAGCACCAATGAGGTCAAGGAATAGCCGAAGGGACTGAGCCTCGATGGAAGAGTCCCTGTAATGTTGACGATAGGCACCACATTCTTGCTTATAGATATGTTTATGGTCTTTCTGTGTCTGCCCTCATTCTTGCACACTCGCGCTAAAGTCCTTCCAGTCTTGATTTTTCTGTGCTAGGAGATTCATTTGCATCCACTGCTTGACTAGTTCATGACTGGTCTAGACACTATTCCTAAGGACCATCTAATAATGGGCATACTCAACAAAATCTGTCCGTGAGTCCTCGCTACCTGTTCCCTGGGCCTGCAGGAATTCATTCTATGACCTTAAATCCCCAACCTCGTCACTTAGAGCCACCCTCTCCTTCTCTGACCTTTGCAGTCTCTTCCAAAGGTCTTCGTTCATGCTTTGACATTCCCATAAGGAGCGGGTCAAGCATATGACACATTTAGGCATCTCGTCGTAAATGTTGCGTGGCACAACGATTGCTTCCAATGGAGGTTCTGACGGATCCCATCTGAGACGAGCTCCTAATAACATAAAATAGCAGTTTCGCATAATTAGGTAGCATAATGCCACAATGGAATAACCTCTTCATAATGATCGTAACATACCAGCTTCAGGATCGATTCGCTCTAAGCAACCGATCATATCTTGGATGACACCTTCCATAAAGGTGAATTTATCGGGAAATTCACCCCAAGATCGAGTCGCCACCATTGACAAGTGTACACCCTAGTCACCTATTACACAAGACAAATTCCATATAAAGACATAACCGAGACATTACAATGACCAGTATAACCTCTAGAAGTAGTTTTCTACAGCCCAGTACGCTGTGAAAATTAACCTCACAGAGTGACAAATCACTTACCTCTTCCTGTCCCAGCCGAAAGGACTTCGGTAGCTTCCACTGCTACTTCCTTCTCGCATGCAGGAACCTGTGCGCTGCTCGCCTTATTGAGGAGAGCCTCTTCTTCCAAGGCTGGGGCCCCTTCCTCGCACCGTAAAACTATAGCCCCTATTTTAGGGGTTAACCGCTCCACAACCTTCGCCTTTGCTATCACACAACATCGTCAGTTAACACAGGATTTCACTCTAGTTCAATAAACATTACGCAACGCAATAGCATCTATATGCAACATAACCATAATTATTAGCACATTTCTCTGCTTACTAGCTGGAGGATTACTCCTCCAAAGTCTGACCTGCATCTTCTGCCCCACACCACCTGCTGGCTTGACCGGCTCCTCGGTCAAATGAGGCTTCTTCCGTTGCATCAATGAATCCACTATTTCAGCTGCTAGGTGCTTCCCCCTCGACACATTGCTAGTGTAGGATGGAAGCACCCCACCCATGCTATCTTGACCCTGCGTTTGAGGTAATGCCATATTTTTAGTCGTTATGGACAACGACTCCCCGATTCCTTCAAGAGGGTCTTACGACCGGATAGTGCCGAAAATGTGGGAAATCCACGGTTTGGAAATTTGGCTATGGTCTTGCTGCACCCAGACCCCATTCCTTTGGACTACCAAAAACTTGGTAAAATGCCAAAAGCAAGCTATGAAAAATCCAAAATGCATATTGAAACGGGACTCAAGCTTCTTGCAAAGCTTGACCATTTCAACACATAGGCCTTCAGCAAAATAGCTTGCCCAATTGAACTGCATCCCCTTCTCCATGACCTCTCACATAGTTTGGGCCTACTCTATGGTAAGGAACCTCCCTTGGGAGAGTGTCTTGGGGAAGGCTCGGCCTCGAAAAATGGGGTAAATAGTGTTGGCCACCTCCAACTCGATCTTGTTGGCAGGAATTCCCTTAACTTCTTTTTTAACCCACTCCTCTATCTCTTGCTGGTACTTGGAACTCCTCTTAGACTTTTCCTTTATAGGAAATCCATTGAAGAAGACCCCAAAGAGATCGGTGAATAGCTGAGTGTCGATGTCAAAATTCACATGCACATTACACACGCGTATGCAGAGACACTCAACTTCTTCATTGAAGGAGTTGACTAGAGTCAACATTTCACCTACGGTGACATTGGGGGTTATGGCCAAAAATAGGTCCATCAATCCAGCCTCCAGAAGGTTATTGGTTAACACAACTGGGGCCGCTCTATGGCCAAGCCAGCATTGTGTTTCGTTGATATCACCGTAACAGAAGAAGAGACTGTTTGCCTCGCGACCGAAGGCCATAATCGTGATTTCTCGTGATTCCCTAACTACCAACATTAAATGATAGTTAAGGCAATATAAGAAAAATGAGACAACTTCATACATCATTTCTAGCTAATAACATTGATACAATTTTGAAACACCACAAAATTCTGAGCTTAGCACTTCTCCGACAAAAATCAAGCTAAGTCATGATGCTTCTTAGCATGACTGAAACTTGAGGACCTCATAGACAGCTTTAAATGGAGTTAAATTGAGCAAAAAATGGTTCCCTAGGACCCACAACAGGCTATGGCAACATCCGGTGTCAAGCCAGACTTTGAGCTCAAAATACTTGATTTTCACTACACAGCGTATACGCCCAGCGTATATGCCCAGCGTGCACACCCAGCATACATGCCCAGCGTGTGACTTCAAAGACTGCCCGAAACAAGCACTCAGGGCAAGATGTTCACAAGGCATCAACTCTTACAGACAGGGCAATTGTTAAGCGTCATCATGGGTCCAAGAAAATTGGGTTTTGACCTCGAAATCATGCGCTTTAGGATTCACACGCTGAGCACGTACATCCTGCATGCCCAGCATGCACGCCCACCATGTACGCCCAGCATGCATCATCCAGCGTGCAGCATAGCGTACATCAGTGGAAGATATCAATAGAACCATGTTAGATCAAGTCCAAGAATACCTACAAGCACCACTCTTGTGACATCCAAGCCAAAATCCAAAGGCCAAATTGGATGCTCCCTGTTGTAACAGTAGTTCGTAAAAATGAATTCTTTTGTTTTAGTCAAGTCTATACGTTGAGTTCACACGCTAGCGTGTACATGCTAGCGTGCAGCAGCACATGTTGGCATGCAACACGCTGCACACTTGTAAAATTTCATTCGGTCACCCCTAGTCGATGCTCCACATGTCATCCGATCTGAGATTTCAGCATCCCACAGCCAATCACCCCATCTCAGATCCAAGTTTAGTGCCCAAACTTGTACAAAAACCTCAATTTTTTACCAGATCAGGATTCAAAAATTAAGAGAGATCTTAGCAAAAAAAAATTGGGGCAATCCAAACTGAGAACATTCGCGACATCCATCCTGTACGCTGGACTAGGACCCTGCAAGCTGAACATACAATCTTTACGCTGTGCCTACAATCTAAACCAGCACGCTATCACACCCTTGCATTCACTGGGGCTCTTCATCTGCCTTGTGTCAGATTCACAACTGCGTCTAGACCGGTGCATTGTAATTTTTATTATGCAATAATATTGTTGCATTTTCTGCCAAGATTTGTTATAGTCTTCGTTCGCATTTTTTTTATCTCTTGTTTACATTCGTGCACGCTGATTTACATTTTTCATATCGTTTACGTACAACTCGACATATCGCGCATTAGCATATGTTTGGGGAAATCCTTGTATGATCTGCGTGCGGACCACCCAAGGTACTCTACCTTTGTCAGTTCTAGCTCGCCCTAAAGTGAATGTTGGGTCTTCTATGTGTCTGTAAGTCTCTCGACGTACATCCCAGCCACCGATGATTTCAGAAAGTACAAAAAATGGTGCTAGAAGGAGAGCTTGAAACTATCTAAATCTAACTTCATCTCACACACCTGCTCCCTGTCCTGCCGATCTACTACCCAGCATCCTCAAACTCAGCAATTTCGAACCCCCAAAATCAGTACCTTGTTCTGCAACATTCTCAGCGTCTGCACACTACAAACATTCCCAGTGTCTGCATGCTGCAAACATCCCCAACGTGTGCACGCACCAAACATTCTCAGTGTCTACACACTCCAAACATTCTCAACGTCTATGTGATGCAAACATCCCCAGCGTCTGCACGTTGCAAACATTCTTAACATCTGCACGTTGCAAACATTCTCAGCGTCTATGCGCTACAAACGTCTTACTCACACTATAGACCTTATCTACACACTACAATCATTAAACCTGCATGCTGTAGACTCTGTCTACAAGCTGCCTAGTGCCTACACGCTCATCATTCTACTTGTACACTGACAGTTGCAACCTGCACACTGTGACCTCAGTTTACGCGCTGTGACCAGTTTATGTACGCTAGTCGCTGAAGTCTGTACGTTGGGACCCAGTCCACACGCTGGGCCAACAGGTTGCATGCTGCTAACTTAGGTGTACGTTGATAAGCACACCCATTTCATACTTGGCCAAGTCCTTACTTGTACACCCTGACATTGCATCCTTTTCACCGAGCTACATTTACAACCTATGCACCATGAATACTGCCAACACCAACATCTTAACCAAGTCCATTCCGGATAACGTGGGCCCCATGATGACACCGATGCCCATCATGCAACCCATAGGAGCCCACGGTGAGATTAATCCTTGGGGAGGACCTCGTCGATCTCTTAGGCTACAAGGGAAAAATCCATCATTTAACGTAATCACACAGGAACAATATAATTTTATATGCGTAAAAATCCAAGTCGGCCTAGCAGTGGATCAAACTGAAATGGAGGCCAAGAGACAATATGAACTGTTCCATAGGGGAGGACATGAGTTCATCCCTTCCCCGTATGACATCATCCCTCTCCCCGAGCACTATTCTGAACTTATCTCACAACTCCTCCTAGCCAGGAATCAGTCCTTAGACCAGTCTATGGAAAATCCTCAATTGGAAGAGGAGGATGACTTTGCAACACAATCCAAACATGAAGATTCATACCATACCCTCAGCCCATAAACTTACATGAACACATTGTTTCACCCATTCATGGGGGAAACTACGTCTCTCTAGTCATTTAAAACCACCAGAGCACATGCACCTCAACAAGAGGCATCCACGCTTATTCCCACTCCCCCAGTGACCAATACCCAACTCAATACACACCTCGCCACCATTCCTCCCATTGCCACACTATCCCACCTCTTGCAAATAAAACCCCAACAACAACCCCCCACAAACCAATGTAGAAGCAACCCTCCTGCCCCGAGTGATCGGGATGCCATATGTGATACCTGCTTCTACATCCACCCACTATATACCACAGATCCAAATCCAAAGAACACCCTTCATCACTTCCAGTCAACAAGTCCACGGTGTTCCCTCGCAAATCATCACTGGACAGTTGGCTGGGACTGGTACACAAGCACATCAACCCCCTAGCTACAACATGCCACCTCCTACATTTCCTCTAATGAATATCCCTCAAGTACACTAACAACAACAACAACAACCCTTTCCTTACAATATGCCACTCTTAGCAACACCTACCATGAATATTCCACAAGCACAACCTCCAACCACTCAACTTTCCTCTTTCCCGCCCACCATACAACAATCTAATGTGTATACTACATAACATAATCAATTTTCCATCTCACCTAGTGTCCAAGACTGGGCTGACACCAAAAAACTGATGCAAGAGCTCACTAACGAGGTCAAGCACCTCAAAAAAGCTACCGACGAAGAGCTTAAGATAGTGGATTTCTATCAAGATGACCCTATCAGCTCTTTGGTTCCACCTCTAACGCTACCTAAGGGTGTTTCCTTACCCACGTTAACCAAATACAATGGGGAGATAGACCCCAACGCCCATCTTATAATGTTTAGATTAGAATGCGTGTTACATTAGGTGTGGCCACATGCTATTTTGTGGGTGTTCCTCATGTCCCTCACAGGGAGAGCACTTGATTGGTATCGGGCTTTGCCCCAAAACTCCATATCTTCTTTGGAAGATCTACTACACTAGTTTTTCACCAAGTTCAAGTATAACTTGAAGCCTAAAGCAACACTGGACATCCTGATACAGGTCAAGCAAGCACCACTTGAACCTGTTCAAAAATTTATTCAACGGTGGAGTGTCATCCTCAATGAGCTACATGAACCGATCCCAGAGACTTATCTCCTTACTATCTTAATGGGGGCCGTGAATGATTTTGTGAAGTCTAAGCTATACTATCTTAATGCACGCACGCTTAGTCAAGAATTCATACAATTAAAGAACATAGAAGAGGTAGCCCAAAACAGCCATGACCCCGCCTATTCGACATTTAAATACCAACACAATAAGAAATACAAAGAAAAGGCTAAGGAAACTATAGCAGTAGCAGTGGAAACACAACAAACAAGTATGGGACAACAAGGAAAAACCCCCACTGCCCCAACTAACTATACTAGACCTGCTCCCGCTACTGCACCCGAACCATCCACATCACAAAATCCTACACCAAGTTGTGCGAGAAACTTCGAGAGGAGAGACCCCTCTCAATACACACTGTTACCCATGAAACCCTCGCAATTATTTGATCACCTCTTGAAGGTCGGGCTAATGAAACATAAACAATTGTCCCCAGCAGCAATCCAAAGACATAATCGATTCAGTTAGTTGGTCGAGAACCCAAGCTTGGCAATGCCAGATGAGCCTCCAGTTCCAAGAGGCTTTAGAATAGACCACTTTTGTGATTATCATCAAAGTAATGGGCATGGCACTGATTACTGTTTCACCCTGAAACAAGATATTTAATGGATGATCGACGGAGGTGAGATCACTTTTGACAAGGCCAACTCGGTCCAACCACAAAACCAAGCCATGGGCATATATAAGGACCCTCTAAATACTAAGGATGCCCCATACATGATTAACACCATTTACTTAGACAACGAACAAGAAACACCTAGAATTAACATCATTTACACAAATAATGAACAACAAATACCTACGAGACCCTTTGTAGCTCATACGCCTCCTACTGCACAAACGCCCACACCTCAATCATCATAATCTCCATGTAACTCACCCACCTCGCAAAGACCCTATGTCATCCGAATACCCCCCATGGTGGCAGCCTCTACCATACCACCAAAACCATACATGGTGCGTGTACCTCCCGCCGCTAGTACCACAAACATGCAACCTCCCGCCCGGCCCACTCCCTATGTGGTCCAAATGCCACCTATGGTTGCAACAACAGAGACACAGCCCCCAACTAGGCCTACCCCATATGTTGTCAGGATACCCAAACATCCTGATAACCACCAACCTTCCACTCTGAAAACACAAAATAAACTGACCCCATATGTTGTTAAGGTGCCCAAGCACCCTGACACTCAACCACCTTCAACCATCCAATTGCAACCTCGGCCTACCCCATACGTCATACGGGTTCCAAAGCAAGCAGATATTCAGAAACCAAATGTTCCCCTGCACCACACATGGGAACGCCTGGCAAACAGGCTCACATGGGAACAATTGGAGAAAGAACGTCAGCAGCTGGCCTTAGGACCCCCCAAGCCTACTCCATTAAGTGTAGTACCCATGGCATCACCTACTAACGAACCGAATACAAGCTATAACGGAGAATCATCAAGAATACATGATGCATCTAAATCAACAGTCACGGAAGAAAACGTCAAACCAGCTACATGAGAGATAAAACTACTGGGCCCAATGGACCAAGTAACCATTAATAAACATACACCTAATAGTAAGGATTTAGCAATAGCCTTAACATAGGTCACACAGGCACTTAAACAGAAAAATACTTCATTAAGCCTATATGACCTGATGTTAACTTCTCAAACTCATCGCGAAGCCCTAGTACACATGTTAACATCAATCCCAATAAGCGAAACTTACCCGTAGATGAGCCTTCCATCCATGCGATAATGTCTAAATGACAAGGATTCAAACCAAAATCATTAAGCTTTCACCCCGAAAACATTAAGATCAACGAGTAAACTGGAGACGTCACCCATGCACCTATGTTCATAACGATACAAGTAAATCGATTCAAAATACATCGGCTGCATGTAGATGATGGAGCCTCCACAAACGTAATACCCTACCCTATCGTTGAACAATTAGGGCTTACACAATCAATTAAACCAACCCCCCACCACATGTTTAAAATCGTTTAGTGGATCACGCGTTGTAGTAAAAGGCACCATAGCCTTAGAATTTATAGCAGGGGATTGATTCCCCACATTTGCTAACTTTGTTGTCATCAATGAAATGTCAGGGTTCAATTTAATATTGGGAAGACCCTGGCTGGCCCAACTCAAAGCAGTCTCTTCTCCCATACACCAAGAGGTTCATCTACTTTACGAAGGTGGTGAAATCATCATACACGGAGATCCTGCTACGTCTACCATCTTGTCACATATCAATGTAGACCAAGGTTCGGTGGTTAAGTTTGAAGAGCCTAAACAGGATGACACAAACAAAAAACAAAGTTGCACGCAACCAGTAAACAATGATCCATTGGACATAAATAAAACTCTACCCAACATGGAAATACCTGAACTTGAAACTGTACATGCATCTCCTAACCTAGAAACCACAACAAACATCGAGACCGCTAGACACACGGAACACTAGAAGACACCAACATAGAGCCCGTCCCATCAGACATCCCTTGGGAAGAATTACTGTTCAACGTGATCAGCAAAGGGGACGCTAAGTACAGAATCACACCTATCAGCATCACTCCTAACGTTAAATTAGGAAAAATCAAAATATTGCTAAACCATTAAACTACACCCCTCGTCCGAAATGATGTTCAACTACCACATGTCTGCAACGACATAAAACTAGCCATGGTCAGAAATGGCCGGTTTACCAAGGAGTCCACCGGTATCATTAGAAAATTCTCTTATTTACATGGGGCCTGAAATGGCCTTAAACTAGTGCACGGGGCCCGAAATGGCCTTAAACTAGTGCACGGCGCCCGAAATGGCTTTAAACTAGAACATCAAGATTACAATCCATCATGACTTTAAATTGACACATACATGCCCATCGCCTGAAATGGCCTTAAACTAGAGCATATTTTCATTTTTAAACTTGCACTTACCAAGTTTACAATTCAAAATTATGCTTACCCTATTGCATTGTTACATTATTAGCTGTAGTTTTTCTTCATATTCCCCTACTTCGTGCATTACACTTAAGCAACAAAATGGACAAAAAAATTGCCACATTCCTAAATCGTGTTTACATTCAAGCCCAAAATATTTTCATTTTTAAACTTGCACTTACCAGTATTCGAATAAACTTAAAATTCAAACAAAAAATGAATAAATAGAAAACTCAATTAAAGAAATAGAAAGTAGTATAAATATATCAACATCAAATCACAACTTAGTGCAATGTCCTCACATAATACATAGATCGCATACATAATCATTTTAATAACAAACAAAAAATATATTCATGTACAAATAGCCAATTACAACGGTTAACCGATTCCATCCATCAGTTCATATACAATCCAACCAAAACATTCTACTTGCGGCTCACATAAAACATGAGCGATCACAAGACCAAACTTAAAGCTAAGCATCAAGGTTGGGAGGGGTGTCCCCCTCAGACTCCCCAGCACCATGAGGCTCTGCTCCACTGGGGCCACCCTCTTGATCATTGCCATCGCCTTGACCCTATAAAAAAGTAAAAGAAAATAATTAACACAGAAAGAAAAGAGAAGAATTCCAAAAGTTATTGAATAAAAAAAATTCACAACTTTAAATGACTTACTCAAGAAGATCCTCCTAGACCAAATTCCAACCGATGCAGGATTTCTTCTTCAAAGACACTTACCCAGTCAGTCCCATCAAGGCCGAGATCAACGTTGGCCAAAGCTTTCCCTTTGTCCACCATGGACCAAGTGGGACATTTCAGAGGAAACTCCCCCACAGAAACCTCCCCAGAAGCCGTGGTGATTACCCTATTGGGCGATTCCATCTCCACCAAAGTATGCTTAGCAAATGTGTCAAATGAAGAGCATAGGCCTAAACCCTCAACAAACATCTCGAGCTAACGCTTCTCTATAGATACCTCCTTTAACGACTTCTTATAATGATACTTATGGGTCTTTTCATCTTGACCCCATTTCCATACCTTAGAAGCGAAAGCCTTCCAATCCTGACATTTGAGGTTCAATAAATCTATTTGCGCTTTACACTCTGCTAGCTCCCAAGTCAATGATACTTGGCGATTCAATAAATTCCAATATCTGTCATAAGTAATTTCGGAAGTTTGCTAAGAGCGATCACCTGTTAACCTTACTGAGGTGAACTCATAGCTCGATTTGAGATTGTCCCGCTCAGCTGACAGCTTGGAAATCTCTTTTTCTCCTGCCTGAATCTACAACCATAGCCTCTCGATGGAACTCCTACACATCCAAAGAGACTTGGCGTTCTGCACAACGTACTCTGCCACTTCATCATAAATTTTTCGGGGCACTTGCTTAATCTCTAGGGGCAGCACAGGTAAACTATCAATACCAGTGGCCTCAGATGAATCCCATTTCAGTTTAGCCCCTGCTCACATGAGGAAAACATACATTAGACATTGGACAGTAGCAACAAAAAAAATCGAAGGATACAAAACACTTAAGATATATGTACCTATTCCAAGGTTAGCTTGCTCGATGCGATCAACCACCTCATCAACGACACCGATTATAAAGTCCATTTTACTTGGCATTTTAATCCAGGTAAATGGCTCATGTATAGGAGACGGGTTAACTTCAATGGTCATTTCTGTGGAAGCCTTCATCATAGGGACTTCTAAACAGATGTCAAGAAGCATCCTGGTCTCAACATTTTCACCTAGTAGCAGTAAAAGCACAAAATCAAAATTTAGAATAATGGAAAGTACAATCCAAAAGGAAAATAACATAATAAGGAGAACACACCAAAATCTCTGTCCTCTTCCGGATTCAGAGGATCGCCAAGGTCTAGTCTCCCTCCGAACAAACCATTGAACATCTCATCAACTCCATCCTGATCATCGATGTTACCCTTTTCTGTTGTATCTCCCTCCCGATCTTTCATTCCTCCCATCTCGTCAGTGCCCGCCTCATCCTCCTCATTTAAGTTCGTTGAGACCTCCTCCTCCTCAACGATTGGTGATAATCTCCCTTTTCTAACTTCAGAGGTAAACTCTAATAACATTCATAGGTTCAGCATCAGTTTTGTATAAACAGCCGAACAATAAAGTAAAAATCAGTGAATCAAGCTTACCTCGTATAATCATCTTAAATCATATACGTTTCACCCTTGGTTCATCTACAGTTAGAGAAACCTCTTTAGGACGTTCACGCTTCTGAACTTTTGATTTTGCTTTCCCGATCATTTCCTGGATAACCCGATCAGCTCTCCTAGCATTGTAGGGCAAATTATCTGGTTCCAACCCTATGCTGTCATGCGTGTGAATTGACTGACCAGATGACCCCTCCGTCGTGACAAAAATCGACTCATCAATCCCCTCAGGAGCATCTTGAGATTCGGCCACCTCCAATAAGTGGCGAATCCACGGGCGAGATAGTTGGTGGCGATCCCTTAACACGTACTTGTTATTTGCGCGAACAACTAGAAATTCGGCCAGCCGGCGCAAGTAACCGGCAAAGAATGCAAAAGTGAAATGGGATTGCACCTCAATGTTTGAACGTAACCGCACTATCTCCCCGTGAAAACCCGAAAGCAAAAACTGGGCCCAGTTATAATGTACTCCAGTCTCTAGGATAGTGCGCATGATACGCACAGGTTCTACCCCAAGAGTTTTCACTTGAGATAGAGACTTGGGAAACACCCACACCTTGAACAAGGGATATAACTCATTAACTTTTACCACTTTTAATTTCCCCTACATAGGAAACCCCTTAGAGCCCTTGAGGACACCCAACCAGTTCTCCAATTCACAAACCACATGGATTTCCCTCTGCGCCCTATCCAAAATTACTTTAGTTCCAGCTGCTGGTACATCAAAGAAGTCCAAAAAGAACTCCTCCGACAGATGGAAACCCACTTTGACACCCTTGATGCGAGTGCTATAGTAGGTGACAAACTTATTGAAAGAATCAATGATTCCAATCATCTCTATCACAGAAACATCAGGGCTTAGAGCAGTAAACAAATCCATGAGGCCCGCATCACTCAAACGACTGATGATATGTGGCGGTGCCTTCATGCATAACCACCGCTTTGCATCACTGACTTTCTCAAATTTCATAGACAAAGTGCTCTCAGTCTGCCTAGTTGTGATAGTGGCTCCACCAGATGCAGCGTCCACTGTACGCACAAGATAACCCCAGGGAGTCAACATAACCAATGATGTGGCAAAACAAGTAAACTGAGGTATCGAAAATACCATTGCTTACCGTTACTCGATGGATTCGGATCATTAGGAGCCAAATCGAAATCACGTGGAAAAAATGGTCCAGTATGAGACTAATCCCCATGCAACCACCTACTAGCCTCGCATCGTGCAAGTGCCCTCGAGTACCATTTGTGAAAATGAACGATGTCGTCCTTAGTCTGGGCCAACATGGAATCGCGAAGAGTGGGGCCCACCATTAAAGCCTCTAGGGTAGTACGAGCCAAGGTGAGTCCATCATCGCCCATGCACACTCCTTCTTTGTCGAATTGAGGCCTACAATGAGACGGCGATCAAAATATAAACCACTACTAAGCGCCAAGGAAAAAAATGGTAAATTGAACAACCTTACCTTCCTACTCGGTACACCGTTCCAGTAGGGTTCTGGAACAAAGTATGCACGTAAGCAGCTAGGAATAGGGTGTTATTGATGTGGTAAGACCCATGGGACAATAAGTCCCACACACATGATAAGGGGCGGCTAGATCTGGGTCCTCTAGAGGGACCGTCCTCAATCGTAAGTCGTCCCTCGTCAATGTCCACCACGAAAGCCACAATGTCATTTGAAGATCTCGGTAACATGGTCTCGAGCACCATCAATGCTAATTATTTACTTAAATGCAACCATATTACCACATTGAATTTTTCTAAGATGAAGGCAGGGAATTCACAGGCCCCTTCTTTGAACCAATCCCCATTGCAATCAATTGTCATATCAAGAGCTGGCTCGTCAAAATCAATTGGACCAAACCACGTCAGAACTCCGACAAGCTCGACCACCAAGAGGAAAGGTTTGGGATCCCTGCATGTATTCAAGAAACAGAGTAAATAAGCCATGTAAAAATAAAGTTCTATACTAGGGGGCCAACACTTAGAAAAAATTCTAGCAGAAAACTCAGCATACATGCTGGACATTGGAAAATGTAGTGTGCAAACCCTACACGCTGCACGCTGGAGCGTGACCACAATAACCATACACGCTGAGTACAGAAACCTTACGCTATGGAAACATCTATGCTACACAATGGGAAAATCAACAGGAATAGTAGGCAAAAACACAAATTTCAACGAAGGATCAAAGCCTACCCACACATCGACCCTAACCATGAGGGAATCCTGGGTCTAAGCAGACATTGGAGCATCGCTTCGCTCTCTTTGCCGAAGGTCAAGCTACGATCCTTCCTCCACTGGCCTTCTACCTCCTTACCATTGCCAATCCCAGCGTCTATGTTAAGCCCTGCACGTTGTGTTCACGTTGCATCTTGCACGCTGGGGTTTCGGCCCTACACGCTGTGACTCGCACACTGCACGCTATGATCATGCTACATCGTGTATGCTACATGCTATGATCATGCTGCGACATGTATGCTGCACGCTGTGTTCACGCTGCGTCGTGTACGCTGGGGTTCAATCCAATGAACAAAACAAGAATTGATAGAACAGGAATTAATGAAAAATAAAATAGAGGTACAATGAAAATTGGAGAAACTAGAACACAGCTGCAATGAAATAGGTCAGATAATCCATACACAGTGAAGAGGGTTTACGCTGAGGGTTTTACCTGAGTATGCACACCTGACTTCTTTCCTTAACTCGTTGCACCTCGACCTCCATCACCTCTGCCGCCCCCTCTGCACTGTTCCCGTGGCTACCCCTACCCTGTATTGCCTGACCATTACCTCTATGTCACGCTACACTCAGTTTTACGCTAAGCGTAGATGCACGCTATCGCTAGTTCATGCTTGAGCTTCGGAGGGTTCATGCTCAGACATTTATGCTCAAAATTGGTTTGGAAGCACGTTGTCGTGGGTTCACACTAACCCCTATTTATATAT
The DNA here is from genome assembly GCA_015680685.1 of Gnetum montanum. Classification (NCBI taxonomy): domain Eukaryota; kingdom Viridiplantae; phylum Streptophyta; class Gnetopsida; order Gnetales; family Gnetaceae; genus Gnetum; species Gnetum montanum. The sequence continues at coordinate 465,833 of MNCI01034627.1, forward strand.
TCTACGTGAAACACGCCGAGGCTGCCTTGAAATGATTTATTTAATTAATTTAAAAATTTGAAAACTAACCAAAATACAAAGAATGTGTAAATACATAATCACAACGCAGAAGCAATGATAATGAACAGAACAAGAACAAAACAATGGTATACTAGGATGAATACTATTCTCTTGCTAAAGCAAATCTTGTTGCCCACACTAAACATTTTAGCACAAACCCCTTATCTGGAAATCTCACACTCGATAACAATTACAAATCGTACAATCAACCAGACATCATGAACGAACAATCACCAGCCTGGTAAGGCCTTAAATTACCGTAACTGTCCTGGTAAGGCCTTAAACTACCATGCGTCTAGATACAATGATAAATTACCATCGCATGCCTTAGTCCATTTTAGATGCATAAATGCATAAATTACTTACATTCGAAAATAACCAGCCACCTGATTGACGCTACTCGCTGTTTGTTGGTAGGAGTAGAAATCATGGACAGTAAGCAATTATTCTTACCACTGTCTATCAATGGACCGCACGGAACTATCACCCGAGAAATCAACATGGAGTCTATTGATTTAGGTTCAACAACAAACGACACCTTTGTGACATCAACTCAACAAATGTTAGATTGTTTTGAAACGATGACCAAGACTCTGGACCTAGAAGCTGATAGCATCACCAAAGACCCCTTGGTTGAAGTCCCCATTACCGTGCCAGATGGTGAAGTTAAAATCCTAAAACTAAGTACATTGTTAAGCCCGCAACTGGCTAATGACATTGCACAAGTGCTTAAAGACAACATAAAAGCATTCGCTTGGTCCTACACTGACATGTCCGGGTTAGACCCTCGAATAGTCTAGCACAACATTATACTCAACCCAAAGTTATGACCAGTGAAACAAAAGGCACGTAAGGTTAAGCCTGAGGTAGCACTAGCAGTCTGCAATAAAATCACCAAACTTTATTAGGTAGGTTTCATTCAGGCTGTTGACTATGTTGACTGGGTATCCAACATGGTCATTGTCTCAAAGAAGAATAGAAGCATTCGCCTATGCATTGATTTTCAGGACCTCAACGTTGCAACAATAAAAGACGATTTCCCCCTACCTAGCATTGATCAACTGGTTGACTCGACCACTGGGCATGCCTTGTTATCTTTTATGGATGGCCTTTCAAGATATAACCAGATTCAGATTAACCCTGAGCATCAACTTAGGACAACATTTATGACACCATGGGGGACTTTTTGCTACACAATGATGTCATTCAGTCTCAAGAATTTTGGTGCTACATACCAAAGAGCGATGACATTTATCTTTAGCGATTATATGTTCAACTCGCTCAATGATTATGTAGATGATATCGTGGTTAAATCAAAGACACCAGAACAACATGTACAAGATCTTAACTTGGTACTAAAATGTTGTTTAAAATATGAGTTGAGACTTAACCCAAAGAAATGTGTCTTTGGAGTCAAAACAGGCAAAATGCTTAGATTCATAGCCTCGGAAGTAGGGATACTAGTAGATCCTGATAAGGTTAAGGCCATAACAGACTTAAGAGCACCTAACAATCTTACCAAACTTTGCGGTCTACAAGGTAGATTATAGTTCATCAGACGTTTCATAGAAAAACTAATAGACAAAGTTGAAACCTATGAACCACTTGCTACGCAAGAACGTCCATTTTGAATGGACCTCATAGTGCCAAGAAGCATTTGACAACATTAAAATAGCACTTGTTCAATTACCCACAGTTTATCCACCTCGAAACAATAAACCATTCTACATCTACCTTGCCACTTCGAACTCATCAATCGCGTCCATGCTTTGTCAAAAACAAGATGACGGAACTGAAGTCCCTGTTTATTACTTAAGCCATGCATTAGTAGCCCATGAGAGAAAGTACAACGAGGTGGAGAGGTCATGCTTAGCCCTTGTCTTTTCCTTAAGGAAATGGTGACATTACCTCTTCCATAACCAAGTCAATATAATCTGCAAAAATAATGTACTCAGAGCTATCACAAGAAACATTTATGAGTCAAGCAGAATAGCTTGTTGGAAAGCCATGATAGCAGAGTTTGACCTACACTACATAGCACAATCATCAGTTAAGGATCAAGCCATAGCAACTCAAATGACTACATCACCAATGCATGATCGAGCAGTAATAGAGCCAGAGTTTTTGGATGAAAATGTGAGAGCAATAGACACAGTACCTGATGACTACGATGTCATTTTAAACTTTGATGGAGCATCCACCTCTCGAGGGGGAAGGGCTGCTACCATCATCACCTATCCCTCCGGGGAGATCTAACCCTTTACTTACCATTTTGACTTTCATTATACCAACAATGTAGCAGAGCACGAAGGTTTCCTTAGGGATCTCATGGAAGCACTAGCTTCAGACATCACACGACTGGTAGTCAGAGGTGATTCACAATTAGTTCTAAATCAAGTCACAGACGTTTATTCGTGCAAAGCGCAACACTTACAACCATATTATGATTTGACTAAGCACTAACTAAAGCAATTCAAAAATATAGATATGCAACATGTTTCCAGAAATGATAACACCATTGCAGATGCACTAGCTACGTTAGCCCTAAACTTAGCGCCAAACATGTTCCACACGTTGCCTAGTTCTATAATTAGTTGTACTAAACCCATAACCGATACTCCCGACGAATTACCGATTACATCCGTTAGTACAATGCAGGTCGTAGAGTGGTACGACAACATAAAGGATTACCTTTCACATGGTCAATTGCCTCAACATCTGATGAATGTACAAAAGGACGCAGTACGAAAACGTTCTTGACAGTATGCATTGGTATGTGACACGTTGTGTCGTCGATCCTACGAAGGCATCTTGTTAAGATGCGTTAGCAGCATAGATGGCCATACCATTATGGAACAAGTACATGCAGGACTCTACGGACGGTGAAACACCACAAAATTCTGAGCTTAGTACTTCTCCAACAAGAATCGAGCTAAGTCATGATGCTCCCCAGTATGACTGAAGCTTGAGGGCCTCACAGACAGCTTCAAGTAGAGTCAAACTCAATAAGAAATGGTTTCCTTGGACCCATAGAAGACTACAATGAAATCTGGCATCAAACTTGGCAAATCTTGAGCTCAAAATACTTGATTTTCACTAAGTATGCATCCTGTACGCTGGCCTATACATGCCCAGCGTATAACCCAGCGTAGAGAAAATTTTGGGCCCCATAAATGAGTCAAAACATGCTAGAATTGAGTGTATGGATCCCCCAGGACCTTCCCCAAGGTCCCCAAAAGCTCTTAAGCACTTGAAAATCAAATTTTGGACTCCAAATGATGGTCTTTCATTCCTGTACGCCCAGCGTATATGCCCAGCGTGCAGCCAGCATAGAGAAACTTTTGGGCCCCAGAAATGAGTCAAAACATGCTAGAACTGAGCATCTAGACCCCCCAAGACCTTCCCCAAGGTCCCCAGTAGCTCTCAGTTACTTGAAAATCAAATTTTGGGCTCCAAATGCTAGTCTTTCATTCCAGTACGCCCAGCATGCAGCCAACGTAGAGCAACTTTTGGGCCCTAGAAATGAGTTAAAACATGCCAGAACTGAGTTTCTGGACCCCCCAAGACCTTCCCCAAGGTTTCCAATAGCTCTCAAGCACCCAAAAATCAAGTTTTGACCTTAAAATGAAGCATTTTCATTTGTGTACGCTGGGTGCATTTTTGGTGTACGCTGGCATGTTGTACGCTGGCATGTTGTACGTTGGAATGCTGTACGTTGGCATCCTATACGCTAGCATGCTGTACACTGGCATCTTGTACACTGGCATCCATGTACGTTGGCATCCATGTCACCTGACCCGATAATCCAGCACTCCACAGCCAATCATCCCCTCTCAAAACCCGAGTCCCGCCTCTACACTTGTATAAAAACCCCAATTTTTCACTAGATCAAGGTTGGCAATTTTGAGCAAACCAGAGACAAAGAGAAACAAGGACGCTACGAACCATAGCAGAAAACCCTATACGCTGGACCTTACCTTGCACGCTGAGCATACAGCCTCTACGCTGTGCCTACAATTTGAACCAGCACACAATCATCCCTGCATCCACCGAGGCTATTCGTCCGCCTTGTGTTAGAGCCACAACTGCGTTAGACCGGTGCATTCTAACTCTCATTTCGCAATAACATTGCAACATTTCTTTGCTACAATTTTTTACAGTTTTTCATTCATTGTTGCATGTTTACTATTTACACTCTTGTACGTTTACGCTCCGTTTACACCAATTATGCCGTTTACGCCTCGTTTTACATCAATTACACCATTTACATATAACCCAGCATATAACACATCGGTGTACGTTCGGGGAAATCCTTGCCTGATCTGCGTGCAGACCACTCAAGGTTCTCTGCCTTCGTTAATTCCAGCTTGCCCTTAGGTGAAGGTACAGTCTTCTGTGGGTGTCTAGAGATCTCTAGGTTTCTGTTTCATTCCAGCCGGAGACCGATGATTTCAGACAGTACAGAAAATGGCGCTAGAAGGAGGGCCTGACTTGTTTTTTGTTTAATCGAAACGCTGATCATGTTACCTGTTCAAACACAATGTTTACGCTGCTACAATGTCTACGCTGCTACAGTGTTTACGCTACTACAGTGTCTACACTGCTACCGTGTTTACGCTGCTACAGTGTTTACGCTGCTACAGTACCGCTACAGTGTTTTTTCAACAAAAACACACAAAACACATCCGTTTTAAAGCTAAATTCACAGAAATTTGCACCTAACATCAAGCCGGTCTAAGTACTGACTACCACCAACATGGATCACCTTGCCCAAGCACGCATCACCATGGAATCATCCTAAAACTCCAGCGCATGCGCCTTCATAGTGCCCACACAAGAATAGTATAACTACATTTGTGTGAAGATTCAGGCCAACCTTCCCATTGACCACACAGAACAGGAGGCAAAACAAAACTTTGAGCACATATACATGGGAGGTCATGAATTCGTCCCCTCTGTCTATGACATCATCCCCCTTTCTGATCCTCATCATTGGCTCATCTCCCAGCTCCTTCTGGCAAGGGGCCAAAACACATAGTGACCCAATGAGGAGCCCCAAAACCAACATGATGTAGATGACTTTGAGGCACAATCTGAACCTAAGGATTTATACCACACCCTCAGTCCTCATGCCTATGTGAACCCATCAGTCCATCCTCGCATGGGACAGACAGCCACTCACCAAGTGTCAATGAGCACACAAGCACCAGTATCCCAACAGAGATTACCCACCCCCATCTCCACCCAGTACATACCGCACGTGCAAATGCATGGGGCCACTTTCACTACATCGGCCCCACACATCCAGGGTGTCACTTCACAGTTTGTGGCTAGGCAAGGAACCATACCCCTTGTTCAACAACCCACTCACTTCAACGTGCCACACCCCACAGCCACAACTCTGAACATTGCTCCATAGCAACAAATGACAACCCAACAACCTCCCCAACCAACTAATCTACCTACCGCTCAAGAGTGGGCAGAAGCCAAACAAATGATGCAAGCATTAGCTGAAGAGGTAAAGCACCTCAAAATGGCAAACACTGAACAACTTAAAGTACTATACTTCTACCACGATGATCCAATTAGCTCTTCAGTGCCACCGTTAGCTTTGCCCAAGGGAATCACACTTCCACAGCTGACCAAATACAACAGGAAGGAAGATCCAAATGCTCACTTAGTCACGTTTCGATCATAAACTCTATTGCTTCAAGCTTGGCCCCACACAATCTTGCGCATGTTTGCTATGTCCTTAACGAGCATAGCCTTGGACTGGTACCGAGCCTTACCTCGCAACTCCATATCCTCTCTTGAGAATCTGTTACATCAGTTCGTTACCAGGTTTAAGTACAACCTGAAGCCTGAAGCAACCCTAGACACTCTGATACAGGTGAAACAAGCACCACTTGAGCCTATGCAAAAGTTCATCCAACGATGGAGTGCAGCCCTTAACGAACTTCATGAGCCCATCCCTGAAAAGTATTTGCTTACGATTCTGAAGGGAGCCATGAATGACTTCATTAAGTCAAAACTGTACTACCTAAGTGCTCAAACATTGAGCTAAGCATTCACACAGATCAAGAACATTGAACAAGCTACACAAACCAGCAATGATCCCGCCTATGTGGCTTACAAGAACCAGCATGTTGCCAAACAACAGACAACAATGGAAACTATAGCCGCAAGCACAAAAACAACAAACACCAATACCAACCCACCTGCAACAACAAGGGCCATCTCAAGGCCCAACTTTTAGCGCAAGGATCACTCTAAGTATACGCCGCTACCCACACAACCCTCTAAACTACTAGAGCAACTCCTTAGAACCAAGAAAATCCAATACAAACAAGTAGCAGAAAATGCCCATCGAAGACACAATAGGTACTATGAGCTACTGAGGAACCCCACCTTAGCAGCACCAAATGAGCCCCCAGTCCCACGACACTTCAAATTAGATCAATTCTGTCACTACCACCAGATGTCCAGTCACAATACCGACAACTATCATGCATTACAGGATGATCTACAAGCAATGATAGAACGGGGCCAACTAAACATCAACACCCTGAATCAACCGAGCACAGACGATGCCCCCTATGTCATAAACTCCATTGGCATAGATAGTAAGCCTAAACCTATGCGGCAACCTTTTCTGATCCGTGTGCCTCCCAGCAAGGCAACGATCCCCTCTGCCCCTATGAGCAAGAGACCTCCCATCATCACCAAGGTGCAACCTAAAGCACCGACGACACCTGTCATGTTCAAGGTACCACCACCTCATACGTCCACTAAGACGTTAAACTGGCCAGATGCAACGTAATCCCAAGCACCGAAGACACCCTTTGTGGTCAAAGTACCACCACAGTCGTCCGCTAAGACATTAAACTGGCATGTTGCACCAACGACAACAGCAAAGAGACCTTTCGTTATCAAGGTGCCAAAACAGGCTAGTCAAACAACAACAACAGCTCCTAAACTCCCATTTGTCATAAAAGTGCCACCCCGCGATGGCCCCTCACTTACCCTGAGCCCAACCATAGGAAACGTCTCAACCTCTCCTCCCTCAAGAGTCAACCTTGCCAACAACACAGATAAGCCTACCAAATGGTAGCAGAAGAGGACAAACGAACAATGAACAACACCCACAGCTGAAACAAAGGACACACCTAATATACAACAACTAAACACTGGGGGCCCTACCCCTAATCCCAAACAAACCATGCCCAAGCCCTCAACCCATACAGAGGCAACCAACACAACGGCAGACAACACAGAGTTTGTAGCTACACTGGCCCAAGTAAAACAAACGCTCAAACAAAAGAACACAACCATGAGCTTGTACGATTTGGTCATGACATCATTGGCTCATTGCGAAACCTTAGCGCAAACGTTAGCATCCATTTCTATTACAGAGGACATCCCTGCTAACATGGAATCCATCCATTCAACGATTTCACAACACACACCACAAGGATTGGGTTCAAACACCTTAGCCTTTCGTGATGATGCAGTTAAACGTAACCCTGAACGAGGGGAAGTCAAAACAGCTCCATTATCGATTAGTGTGCATGTCGAGCAATGTACCATTCGCAGAGTGCATGTTGATGACGGTGTGGCAACAAACGTAGTTATATACTCCTTCATCGACAAACTAGGCATCGCAGATGAGATCATGCCAACAGAAACCACGTGTTTAAAATCTTTCAATGGATCATGTGTCACAGTTAAGGGCACAATCAACTTAGCCTTTGTGGTAGGAGAATAATTCCCCACCAGCGCAGAATTCACTATCATAGAAGAGATGCCTAGTTTCAACATGATTCTTGGTAGACCTTGGCTAGCACAACAACAAACCATTTCCTCACCGATACATCAAGAAATCCACCTTCCATATGAAGGTGGACAAGTCATTATACATGGCGACAACACTCCCTTTCAAGCTAACCACAACATAGACATGTCACAGGTCTTGAAAGAGGAGCCTCTTGAAGCAACACCCACAACAACAAACATAACACCTAGAGCTAAAACGCCCGAACGAGGGGTAAAACCTGAAAGCCTCCTAGAGCGAACTAATACGCCTCCTAGAGCAAACTAGCATGCCTCCTAGACTATGTCTGACTAAGAAACAACCACATAATCAAGACTCCCCTATGGCCAAAGACACGTCTAATCTTCGCCCACTCCTCACCTTTGTTCGTTGTGCATACGTCACCTTAGTTTGTATTGTATTAGCTTACGCATTCTCTCATGGCCCGAAAAGGCCTTAAACTACCACCGTTTCACATTATTTTCTATTTATTAGTGCATTTCAGTTCATGTTTTCTATAGTTTCTATTTAATATTGTTTTCTCTAGTAGCTTTTGTTTATAGGATCATACAGACGCACACGCATGCATCCACACAGAGCAGTCCTAGCATCATGACTTAAAACTGATACCACAGAATGTCCTGGCGTTATGACGGTAAATTGACATCATAGAGCTCTGTTCGACATGACACTAAACTGTCACACTCACTCACCAGAGTCTACTAAGACTATAAAATGGTTTTCCTCTTCACAGTCCACCAAGACTATAAACTAGCAGTGTACCATCCGCTACGACGATAAACTGGCAACATCCAATGTGTTATGACGTAAAACTAACCCACGACAGTCCGCTAAGACTATAAACTAGCCAGATCATTTCTGGCACATTCATCTGCTGCTGTAATTCATGACATTTCTTCATCAATGCCTACTGCATTATTCATCACACCGGCTCTAACAACACTATTGCTGCTCATTTTGTTTGCCTTAAGTTTCACATGGTGCCTCCATTTGCATCAATCACATTCATGCCTAAAGTGTTCGCTAACTCATTCACTTGTGGTTTTCTTGTCTTCTTGAAGTTGCGTTTGGAGGATGACACCCAATGGTGCTCGTACACGGATACACTTCATCACAGTGACAAGGTGCCACATTGTTTCTAACACACGCAACCAGGTTAATTAATCTGTTCAAAAGTACATTCCCCATTTCCAATACATTCTCCATTTCCCCAACACTCTTATTCCCTTTCCTACCTGGTTACAGTTCCCAGATACACCCGGTACACCCCAAAACTTTGAGCACACTATTACATGCTGCGACACTCTCAAGCAACTGCAAAACACAATATGGCACATGAGCATGAGTGCAAAATTAAAAGAAATCTCTTTCCAAAAAACAAAGAAACAAAAAACGGAGAGATAAAACACACACACAAATCAAAGAAAAAGAAAAGAGCAAACAGCAAATAGCAAAATGAACCACAAGACCCTTGGCACTTCCCATAAGCCCCAGGCAGGAAGGTAGTTGTCTTGGAAACAAATACTCATGTCTCAAAAGCTCAAGTAACATCTCATTGCACAGCTTTGGCTCTCCATCAACAGGTTTTCTTTAACACCAAACAAGGGGCTTGTTCCTCCAGAGAACACAACCCATCATCACGCGGTCAATAAGTCCTCTTAAACACTAAACAAGAATCTTGTTCCACCAAAGGCCACACATCTCATGTCTTGATTCTGAGTCTGCTAAATAATGGTTATTGACAAGGATCAACATGACCCGTATACACACCATAGCATCCCCTTTACCATGCACAATCCCTTGGTTAGTTCCCAATCCCCACACTTTCCATTTCCCTATCCAGCTACAAACTTCATTTCCCCAATCCCATGTACTACTGAATACGGTGCGATGACATTTGGCTAAGTGTCGAAGGACAATGCTACTAATTTGCTTGTGGTATTTTGTACTTCTTTGTTGACGCTTCTTAAGTCGATTCCTCTAAGGTTCAACAAAGAGGGGCCAATGAAACACCACAAAATTCTGAGCTTAGTACTTCTCCAACAAGAATCGAGCTAAGTCATGATGCTCCCCAGCATGACTGAAGCTTGAGGGCCTCACAGACAACTTCAAGCAGAGTTGAACTCAATAAGAAATAGTTCCCTGGGATCCACAGAAGACTACAATGACATCTGGCATCAAACTTGGCAAATCTTGAGCTCAAAATACTTGGTTTTCACTAAGTATGCATCCTGTACGCTGGCCTATACATGCCCAGCATACAGCCCATCGTACAACAACTTTTGGGCCCTAGAAATGAGTTAAAACATGCCATAATTGAGTGTCTGGACCTCCTAAGACCTTCCCCAAGGTCCCCAACAGCTCTCAGGCACTTGAAAATCAAATTTTGGGCTCCAAATAATGGCCTTTCATTCCTGTACGCCTAGCGTGCAGCCAGCGTAGAGCAACTTTTGGGCCCTAGAAATGAGTCAAAACATGCCAGAACTGAGCGTATGGACCCCCCAAGACCTTCCCCAAGGTCCCCAGTAGCTCTTAGGCACTTGAAAATCAAATTTTGGGCGCCAAATGATGGTCTTTCATTCCTGTACGCCTAGCGTGCAGCCAGCGTAGAGCAACTTTTGGGCCCTAGAAATGAGTCAAAACATGCCAGAACTGAGTGTTTGGACCCCCTAAGACATTCCCCAAGGTTCCTAGTAGCTCTCAGGCACCCAAAAATCAAGTTTTGACCTTAAAATGAAGCATTTTCATGTGTGTACGCTGGGTACATTTTTGGTGTACGCTGGCATGCTATACGCTGGCATCCATGTACGCTAGCATGATGTACGCTGGCATGCTATACGCTGACATCTTGTACACTAGCATCCATGTCACCTGTCCTAAGAATCCAGCACTTCACAGCCAATCATCCCCTTTCAAAACTCGAGTCCCGCCTCTACACTTGTATAAAAACCCCAATTTTTCACTAAACCAAGGTTGGCAATTTTGAGCAAACCAGAGACAAAGAGAAACAAGGACGCTTCGAACTAGAGCAGAAAACCCTGTATGCTGGACCTTACCCTACATGCTGAGCATACAGCCTCTACGCTGTGCTTGCAGTTTGAACCAGCACACAGTCATCCCTGCATCCACCAGGGCTATTCGTCTGCCTTGTGTTAGAGCGACAACTGCATTAAACCAATGCATTGTAACTCTCATTTCGCAATAACATTGCAACATTTCTTTGCTACAATTTATTACAGTTTTTCATTCATTATTACATGTTTATTGTTTATGCTCTTGTACGTTTACGCTCCATTTACACCAATTACGCCGTTTACGTCTCGTTTTACATCAGTTACGCTGTTTACATATAACCCAGCGTATAACACATTGGTGTACGTTTGGGGAAATCCTTGCCTAATCCACGTGCAAACCACTTAAGATACTCTACCTTCGTTAATTCTAGCTCATCGTTTACGTCTCGTTTTACATCAGTTACGCCGTTTACATATAACCCAACGTATAACACATTGGTGTACGTTCGGGGAAATCCTTGCCTGATCCGCGTGCAGAACACTCAAGGTACTCTGCCTTCGTTAATTCCAGCTTGCCCTTGGGTGAAGGTAGAGTCTTTTGTGGGTGTCCAGAGATCTCCAGGTTTCTTTTTCATTCCAGCCGGAGACCGACGATTTCGGACAGTACAGAGGGCACATAGCACCCAAAGCAATGGCAACCAAAATAAGGAGTCTAGGATACTATTGGCCACACATGGGGTACGATTGTGTCTCCAAGGTCAAAACGTGTGATATGTGTCAAAAGCATGGTAATCTCATACATGTCCCACCAAATGAATTGCATACAGCTCAAATCACATGGCCTTTCCAGAAATGGGGGTTAGACATCATTGGACCAATAACTCCCTCGTCTTCCGTGGGACATAGCTTAATCATAACCGCAACTGAATATTTTACAAAATGGGTAGAAGTTATTCCCCTTAGAAATACCACATCCAAACACATCTAAAACTTCATTCTAGAAAACATCGTGACCCGTTTCGACATCCCAATGACCGTCATCACTGATAACGAGCCACAATTCAATAGTGCCGAAACTAGAACTTTTTGTGAAAGCCTAGGGATCAAACATTCATTTTCATCCCCTTACTACCCTCAGAGCAATGGACAAGCTGAAGCTACAAATAAGATCATCATCTCAGTGCTAAAGAAGATGCTTATGCAGAGCAAGAGAAAATGGCATGAACGGTTAGTATACGCACTATGGGCTTATCATACTATGCATTGGACTTCCACAGGTAAAACGCCATATAGTCTTGTTTATGGTTCAGAAGCAGTTTTACCTTTGGAACTGCAGGTACCATCCTTAAGGATCATGCTCTCCGAACTCCTCGACGAAGATCAAAACAATGACTTGTGCATTGTTGACTTGGACTCAATGGAGGAGGAACGTACACGTGCGCTTGATATGATCGAATGGTACCAAAAGTAGCAACGACGGCGCCATCGACACGATATCCATAAACACCCGATCAAGGAAGGCGACCTTGTACTCAAAGCTGTTCAAGAACTTCCAAGCAAATTCTCAGCCAATTGGGAAGGACCCTACTTGGTCACCAAAGCATTTGACAATGGAGCATTTAAACTAGCTGATATGAATGGTAATGAACTCGCACATCTGATGAATCACTTGTACTTGAAACCATTCTATGTTTCAACAAGAACTCAGGTATGCACTCATCCTAGAATCATGACGGTAAACTGATACCACAGCTCGTTCTAGAATCATGATGGTAAACTAATACCACAGCTCATCCTGGAATCATGACGGTAAACTGATACCACAGCTCGTCCTGGAATCATGACAGTAAACTGATACCACCACTCGTCCTGGAATCATGATGGTAAACTGATACCACAGCTCGTCCTAGAATCATGACAGTAAACTGATACCACAAGACGTCCTGACATTATGACAATAAACTGGCACCACAGTTCGTCCGCAATGACAATAGACTAGTGCCCGTCTGGTATGACTTTAAACTGCGACAGTTTTGTTCACCAGAGTCTGCTAAGACTATAAACTAGTTTTCCTCTTCACAGTCCACCAAGACTATAAACTAGCAGTGTACCGTCCGCTACGATGATAAACTAGCACCATCCAACGGGTTATGACGTGAAACTAATCCACGATAGTCCGTAACAACTATAAACTGGTAAATTTGTCTCTAGTTTCTTGATCTGTAGCTGCATTCAAATTTCATCAGAGGTACTACCTCCTCACCAATTGATCTTAACAACCTTGCTGTCATGCACATTCACTGCCTGAAATCTCATTTGGTGCCTCCACTTCATTAGTTACTATTCAAATCCAATCTTACTCACTCACTCATGGTTTTCTTCTCTTCTTGGAGTTGTGGTTGCAGGATGACACTCAGAGGTGTACGTATGAGAATGCACTTCATCACAGAGGCAAGGTATCACATTGTGCCTAACACACGTAACCAAGTTAATCAAGCCATTTACTAGTACATTTTCCGCTACACTTCTCATCTATTCCTCAACACACTCTACTTAGTCATACCCCAAACACACCCAGTGCATTCCAAAACATTAAGCACACTGTTGCATATTGCAACACTTTTAAGTAGTTGCAACACACAACATGGCACTTGAGCAATAAGTACAAGATCAAAACAAAGCTCTTACAAAAAAAATGCAAGACCCTTGGCACTTCCCATACAAGCCTTGGGCGGGAAGGCAATTGTCTTAGAAGCAAGTACTCATATCTCAAATGCTCAAGTAACATCTCATTGCATGGCTTTGGCTCCCCACCAACAGGTTCCCTTTAACACTGAATAGAGGCCCTGTTCCTCTAAAGAATGTAACACATCATCATCATGGCTTTGGTTATGCCAACAAGTCCTCTTAAACACTGAACGAGAGTCTTGTTCCGCCAAAGGATGCACACCTCATGTCTTGGTTCTAAGTCTGCTAGACATTGGCTATTGACAAGGATCAACATGACCCGTACACACACTAGAGCATCCCCTTCACCATGCACAATTCCTTGATCAGTTCCCAATCCCCACAATTGCCATTCCCCTATCCAGCTACAAATTTCATTTCCTCAATTCCATGTACTACTGAACACAATGCAATGACGTATGGCCAAGTGTCAAAGGATAATGTTTCTACCAAGTCGCTTGTGGTGTTTTGCACTTCTTTGTCAATGCTTCTCAGGTTGATTCCTCCAAGCACCAACAAAGAAGGGCTGATGAAACACCACAAAATTCTGAACTTAGCACTTCTCCTACAAAAATCAAGCTAAGTCATGATGCTCCCTAGCATGACTAAAACATGAGGACCTCATAGATAGTTTCAAACAGAGTCGAACCAAGTAAGAAATGGTTCCTTGGGACCCACGGTAGACTACAGCAACATCGGACATCGAGCCAGACTTTAAGCTCAAAATACTTGATTTTCACTACACAGTGTATACGCCCAGCGTGTGACTTCAAAGACTGCCCAAAACAAGCACTCAAGGCAAGATGTTCACAAGGCATCAACTCTCAAAGACAAGGCAATTGTTAGACGTCATCATGGGTCCAAGAAAATTGGGTTTTGACCTCAAAATCATGCACTTTAGGGTTCACACGCTGAGCATGTACATCCTACATGCCCAGCGTGTACACCCAGCATGCAGCACAGCGTACATCAGTGGAAGACATCAGTAGAACCATGTCAGATCAAGTCCAAGAATACCTACAAGCACCACTCTTGTGACATCCAAGCCCAAACCTAAAGGTCGAATTGGATGCTCCCTGTTGTAACAGTAGTTCGTAAAAATGAATTCTTTTGTTTTAGTCAAGTCTATACACTGAGTTCACACGCCAGTGTGTACACGCCGATGTGCAGCAGCAAATGTTGGCATGCAACATGCTGCACACTTGTAAAATTTCATTCGGTCGCACCCGGTCAATGCTCCACATGTCATCTGATCTGAAATTTTAGCATCCCACAGCCAATCACCCCATCTCAGATCTGAGTTTAGTGCCTAAACTTGTACAAAACCCCTGATTTTTTACCAGATCAAGGTTCTAAAATTAAGAAAGATCTTGGCAAAAAAATCAGGGCAATCCACACTGAGAACATTCGCGACATCCATCCTATACGTTAGACTAGGACCCTGCAAGCTGAACATATAGCCTTTACGTTGTGCCTGTAATCTGAACCAACACGCTATCACACCCCTGCATTCACTGGGGCTCTTCATCCGCCTTGTGTTAGATTCATAACTACGTCTAGACCGGTGCATTGTAATTTTTATTATGCAATAATATTGCTACATTTTTCGCCAAGATTTATTACAGTCTTCATTCAAATTTTTTTTCTCTTGTTTACATTCGTGCACGTTGATTTACATTTTTCATACCGTTTACGTACAACTCGGCATATCACGCGTTGGCATATGTTCGGGGAAATCCTTACCTGATCCGCGTGTGGACCACCCAAGGTACTCTACCTTCTTCAGTTCCAGCTCATCCTAAAGCCAAGGTAGGGTCTTCTGTGTTTGTCTGTAAATCTCTCGGCGTACATCCCAGCCATCAATGATTTCAGATAGTACAAATTGATCATCATAATAAACTTTACCAAGCCCGAATGGCAAAGGAAATGGAGGGATTTTCCTTTACACGTCTGGAATGGTGAGGGGAGGATCCAAAGTCCATTCCCTATCCAGCCATCTAAGTTTTTTACATCTGGAAAAGAAGTCGGCATAGTGGGTAGGGTACTCTAGGATTTCAAACGTCAGTTGTCCCATGACACTGACCTGTACGTTGCTGATGGAAGTAAATTCCCTTATAGCCCTTTCAGTCAATGACAATGTATCATTATTGCCCAGGAGACCACTATCATTGATGAAAAATCTACACAATAGAAGATAGGCAAATTCTTTACGTTCAACGCAAATTTAGACAGTAGTTAGCATACTGCAACACCGTGAAAGGAAATAAAAAACTTACCCACCTGCATAATACATGATGCCAGGCGGATTCTGGAAGTAGGTTGTGAGATGATGAGCCACTAACAGAGTGTTGTAGGCATGATAACAATTAAACCTGGGCATCTCCCAGATCCAGTTCAAATGCCTCAAACCTTTAGTGCTCTATTCGCGGTCTTGCATCCACACAGTTTCAATTGTGCCGTCTATCAGGAATGTCAAAATGCTCTGCATCAAACCAACCAATAGTGTCTCTAAAGTAGCAGCAACTACATCGCCTGGTAGATGCGACCAGATGATTACACTAAAAATACGAAGCAAAAACTGCAAGAACTCCCATGCGTCTCTTCAGAACCATACCGCCTCCTCCTTTATACGAGCATGAGGAGGAACATTGGCCACGAGAACATGTGAGCAGTATAGAACGCCCACGATGTCCAAAATGATTAGGACAGGCTTTAGCATAATACTGTACAATAAAAATGCATTACTATTAGACACACTATTCAGGCATAGAAATTCATCATGCGACATTAGGGTTCTCTTGATTCCCAGAATATTATAGATTATGCTAGAGATGCATAGCCAACATCGCCCAAACCTTTGCAATAGCTCAAGGTCTGTCTCTAACAACGACAATGAAAGTAACACTACGTATTACTCCAGCGTAATATGCAACTATTACAAGCAAGAAAAGAAAAGAACAACAAAACCCTGATTACACTACACATAGATACATTACCTATACTTTTCGATTATACACTACATTTTCACATTATTGCTCAACGTTACCTAAACCCTAGTGACAACACAAGATCTGTCTCCAACAGCAAAGACAAAGGTAATGCAACAAACTACAATAGCTTAGTCCACGTAAACAGATATTAACATCCGATGTAACACACATTCAAAATAAATACAACTACGACACTGTAACAAAAATAACAATGGTGCAAGAGGATGAAAGATGACTTACCGGTTAAGCGGAGTAACCTCTCGAGCCTCAACTCTGGCCTACAAAGCTCACTGCAAACTCTCCTACATTTCATCAATCCTCGCCAATTTGACATCATTTCCTCTCACCTTTGGTGCCATAGCCGCAATTGAGCAAATGTTCGTGAAATCATCTATTTACGCCTCGCTTCCGCTCCCTTTCTGCTGTAGCTAGATTTAAATTTGCAATATCTATGACCTGTTTTGAGCATGAACCACTGGTTTATAAATGAAATTTCTTGAAACTAACTGATTTTTATGCCCGATTGATGCGGAACTTTCCCGAAATGCCAGTGTCAGTATGACATGAAATGCGAAGATCAGGGCATTAATTTCATAGATATCGTATGAACTGCAGTCCGAAATGACCTTAAACTAATCCATAGCTTATCACCTCGTAATCTGGCCAACATTAACTACGACCTATACAAAAATTTAAATTCCTTACACCGGTACGATAGACACTCCACGTTATATCTTTCATCTTCATGCCATCTTCTCACAAATTGTGCATATTTGTAATGGTCCACTAAGACCTTAAACTGGAAGCTTTTCTAATACACAACTCTAACGCAAAGAAAGTAAACTTTTATCATTTCAACAAATCAGCAGAAAACAATGTAACAACTTTTGTTTTGGCAATTTTTGCAGGGCAATTTGCAAATGGATGCAGCTTTATTCGCGTCCCTAGCCTTAGTAGGCCCATATGGGGAAACCACTAGACAGCTCAATCACATGCTAATAGGAATAGACCCTTCCTTTTGTGACGTAACCATAGCAACATCGAAAATATCCCCAGACTGGCTAGAACATCTGGCCCGAACTCTAGACCTGGAGGCTGGTGATGTGACTGAGGACCCTCTCAACGAGATCCCTGTGGTTACACACAAAGGTGAAAGTAAGACTCTTAGGGTTAGTTCCCTCCTGGACCAATAGACGTAGAGTGGCATAATGCAAGTACTCCAAAACAACGTTGCTATATTTGCATGGTTGTATGAAGACATGCTGGGATTAGACTTGAGATTAATACAGCATAACATAGTTTGACCCACGCATCAAAGCAATTAGACAGAAGGCACGAAAGATTAAGCCAAAAATCGCTCTAGTAGTGCGTAATGAAATCACCAAGCTGTATCAGGCTGGTTTCATTTGCATTATCGATTACTCAGACTAGGTGTCCAACATCGTAGTGGTCTCTAAGAAAACAGGCAGAATACACATCTACATAGACTTCCAAGATCTGAACAAAGCCACGATTAAGGACAATTTCCCGTTACTAAGTATCAATCAATTGATCGACACAACAGCTGGTCACGCGCTTCTATCCTTTATGGATGGTTTTTCAGGTTATAATCAGATTCGTATTAACCTGAAGCATCAACTGACCACAACATTCATGACACCCTGGGGGACTTTCTATTACACTATGATGCCCTTCGGACTAAAAAATGCTGGAGCAACATATCAACGAGCCATGACATACATCTTCAGTAATTACCTCTTAGGGAGATTAAACGACTATGTAGATGACATAGCTATCAAGTCTATAAAGTCGGACAATCATTCAAAAGACCTAGAGTTAGTCCTTAAATGATGTCTCAAGCATGACATAAGGCTCAACCCAAAGAAATGCGTATTTGGAGTCAAAATCAGATGCATGTTGGGGTTTGTGATATTAGAGACTGGCATCCGAGTTGACCCCAATAAGGTTAAATCCATTGTTGATTTAACACCACCTACAAACCTCAAGGAACTACGTGGGTTGCAAGGTAGACTACAATTTATCAGGCGGTTCATTTCGAGATTAACAGATAAATTACATTCTATGCAACATCTCCTTAAGAAGGGTGTTAATTTTGAATGGACTAATGATTGCCAGCGTGCATTTGACAACTTGAAGAAGGAGCTGCAACACTTACCAACGATTTTCCCACCACAAAGGGATCAGCCTTTTTACATTTATCTAGTGAACTCAGACGTGTCTATAGCTGCGTTACTTTGCCAAAAAAGGAACGACGAGTCAGAAGCCCCTATCTATTATCTAAGTCATGCTCTATTTTCATACAAAAAGAGGTACAATGAAGTGGAGTGTAACTGTTTGACATTGGTTTTCGTGCTTAAGAAATGTAGACACTATCTTTTCTATAGCCAGGTCAACATAATTTGCAAAAATAATGTTCTGCGAGATATCTCAAAAAGCTTGTATGAGAGTAGTAGGATAGCTCGCTAGAAAGCTATCACAGTTGAATTCTATTTATATTATGTTGGCCAATCATCCACTAAAGGTCAAGCTATAACTAACCAGCATGCAACATCGCCTGTTAACGATCAAGCTACGATAGAGCGAGAATTTCCGAATGAGCATGTACATAGTTTAAGCCCTGTATTCACAAGCCTTGAAGCGATGCTATACTTAGACAGAGCTTCGACTACCAAAGGCAGCAGTGCTGCCATCGTTATTATGCATTCCTCTGAGGATGTTCATCCATTAGATTACCGCCTGACTTTCCCTTGTATGAACAATGTAGCAGAGTACGAGGGGCTTCTCAGGGGACTGTTGACAACTAGAGAACTCAACATCCAACACCTAGCAATCCGAGACGATTTGATGCTCATCATCAATCAAATCATAGGAGTCTATGCCTGCAAAGTTGTGCATTTGCATCCCTATTACAATATGGCTAAATATTTCCTGAAGCAATTTATGACAACTAATTCCCAACATGTGCCACATAACGAAAATGCCATAGCTGATGCACTAGACACACTGGCATTAAACCTGCCACCACACTTATTTGTCACTTGTCCTGCTTTAATGATGGAATGTACAGACCCTGTCATTCAAGCAGTGCAAATCTCTTCATTAAACATGGGAGGAACGCCAGAATGGTATGACAATATTAAGACTTACCTTCTGCATGGCGAACCACCGCATGAGCTAACGTATGCACAAAAAGATGCAGTACGCAAGCGTGCCAGGAAATATGTCATCATTGGAGATAGTACTCTCTGTAGATGCTCTTTAGATGGGGTATTGCTAACCTGCGTTAATAATGACCAAGCACAATGAATAGTTAGCAAAGTCCATGAGGGGCTATGTGGAGGACACGTAGCCCTGTGAGCTATGGCCACTAAAATCAGACGCCTAGGGTACTATTGGCCGTATATGGAAAAAGATTGTCTCACTAAAGTTAAGACATGTGACACATGCCAGCGTTACGCAAACTAAATAGACGTTTCACCAACCGAGTTACACACTACACAGATTACTTGGCCATTCCAACGATGGGGACTAGATATCATAGGTCCCATTATGCCTAAATCTTCCGTAGGACATAGCTTCATTATCACCATCACTAAGTATTTCACGAAGTGGTTCGAGGCTATCCCCTTATGAAAGATTACATCCCAAAAGGTTTGCCATTTCATCTTAGACAACATAGTAACTAGGTTTGGGCTCCCTATGACTATTGTGACTGACAACAGGCCACAATTTAGTAGTATGAAAACCAAATCTTTTTGCGATAATCTTGGTATCAAGCAATCTTTTTCTTCACCCTATTACCCACAAGCAAATGGCCAAGCAGAGGCAATGAACAAAGTGGTTATCAACTTGTTGAAAAAGATGCTCAGCAATAACAAAAAGTGATGGCAAGAGAAAATCCTCTATGTGCTATGGACGTATCGTACGACATGCAGAACAGCTACAGATAGAACGCCCTATAGCCTAGTCTATGGATCTGAAGCAGTGTTACTCTTGGAATTGCAAATCCCCTCTTTGTGGATGGTCCTCTCCATGGTTATAAATGAGACTCAACACAACGAGTCTAGGATCGTGGATTTAGACTCAGTGGAGGAGAAGCGTATCCAGACGCTTGACACCATCGAAAGATATCAGGACAAACAAAGACAGAAGCACCAACACAATCTGCATCAATGACCAATCAAGAAAGGAGACTTAGTTCTCAAGGCCATTCTTGAAGCAATAGGTAAATTCTCTACAAACTGGAAGGGTCCTTTCCTAGTCATCGGTGCATATGGTAGCGGGGAATTCAAGTTAACGGATATCAACAACAACGAGCACCTGAATCTAGTGAATCATCTGTATCTGAAGTGGTACTACACCTAAGCATCGACTCAGCTTAAGCACAAGGTAATCCATGTCTGCTACGACGTAAAACTGGAAAAGTTGTACACGTCCGCTACGATGTAAAACTGGCATTCCTTGCACGCATCCGCCAAGACGCTAAACTGGTAGAGTTTCCAACCGTCTGCCATGACACAAAACTAGCAAGGTAAGAATACATTTGCTGAGATGCTAAACTAGCACAGACTTGTCCCTAGGTCATGACATAAAACTGACACCAACAGCTCTGTTGGGACCATAAACTAGCTCTTCCACTATCTGCTATAACATAAAACTAGCAAGTTTCAATATGCCCAAACTTTAAACTGGGACCATGGCCTGCTGAGGCTTAAAACCAGCAACAATAGTCAACCAAGACTCAAAACTAGAATCCATCAACAGAAAATCCATAAAGCAAGCGAGCATGATCACTCTTGCACTGCATCCCTACTAGATGGAACGGGTAAGGCGTTGGAACATATGCAACGCCGCTACCCCACTGGCATTCAACTGATTCCTTGGATATGTCGAAAGGCATGCTACTGATCCCTTGGAGGTGTTGCTACGATAGTCACTCTGTAGTTGTAGCTCCTGGGATCAACTTCACCGCTTCGGGCCCCGAAGAAACTATGGTCATCCATAGTCTTGGTGGCCTCCATCCATCGTCGCCACCAGATTCTGGCTTAGTAGGTTCACTTGACTGGTTCTTTGCCCAGTCGATGGAGCAAGATGAATCTAGCTATTGATGACAATTGCCTAAACCACAGCATGAACATTGGAACCCTTACTCCTTGCTACGGTCCCTCTTTCATGGCCTTCGTGCTCCTTTTTGCTTTGGACAATGCTTGTTTCAACAGCCTTGCCCTTCCCCTAGCAATTAGGATGATTACTTTTGCTCTCTGTTCTCTGTTATGTTTTTCAGGTTACTTGTTACGACAGTGTTGATCGAGAATGCGTTCATTAGAAGGTGAGGTGTCACGGCATTCTGAAGTGGCTATTCAGACTAGCCTGGCTACTTGGGAGTGTAAACCCTACCTCTCCCTCCATCGACCACTTTCCCCTTCCATTATCCTTACAACTGCCTTTACCCTATTCTTTGTTTGTACAGAGTATGAACATTCAATCAAATTCTTTCGCATCATCATGTCCATGAACAGGCGTAACACAACTCACCTAGTGGAATGTAATTCAAAAAAAAAGGGCAAAGCTCGGCAAAATGGATGTAAAAGAATTCATCCAGGCCTTGTGGGCGTAACACAACTCGTCGATGCAAGCCCTTCATATGCAGTGTGGTGGTGTAACTTCTCACAAATACACTTGCGAAAGGACGCCTAATGACTTGTTCGCAAAAGGTTCATGTTCACATGCTTGAGTCTTCCGTGAACCTCTCTCCTCTCACTTCTGTAAAATCCCTCCTATGCTTTCTTTTCCCCTACCTTTGCACTTCCAAGTCTGACAGGGTGACATTTGAGCAATTGTCGATGGATGTTGTTGGTGCCTTTACCTCTTTGGTGTTTCGTATTCTTTGTCGACATCTTTCGGGCAGGCCCTCTAAACGTCAACAAAGAGGGGCCATTGAAACACCATGAAAATTTCAAGGCCTCAACGGTTTAGCAAAATCTTGTGACTCAGGCAAGAATTTATGACAAGGTGCGGCTCAACAACTTCCTTTTTACGGCTAAAGGGTCTATTCTGCCATGCTGTGCGGCATAGCACAAATAAACTTCAGAAGACAGAACAAGACAAGGGGTGCACGATAGCAAGCCTCCCAACTTTGCAAGTTTTCTATGTTTCGAGAATCTTAACTTTTGGCATATTACGTTGCATTATGCAACATAGCGTAAGGTTGCGTAATGTAGCATAATGTCAAAATGTAATCCATCACAACAATAGAGGTGGCAAAAATTCGAGACTTCGACGACCCAATAAAATCTCAAGGCTTAAGCAACAATCTGCAACATGCCACACATTTTAGTAAGTTTTCCGGTCAAGGGGCCTATTACGCTACATTGTGCAATGTAGCGTAATAAACCCTGGAAGGATTGATCAGAACCAAAGGAAGCACGATGACAACACTTTAATTTTTTGCAAGTTCGCTATTTTACACTGAATTACGCTATGCAACGTGAACTAGCATGACGCAGCGTAATGCAAGTGATGATAGAGATAGCACAATACAAGAGTCAGTAGTTCATATGTCACGATGCGCTCTCTAGCGTATCGTAGCATAATCAAAGAATAGTCGATCTCCAAGGCTCCAACAAGAGTGGTTTATGATGCGTTATGCTTCAGAGCGTAATGCAGCGTGGCACTGTAAGCTTCAAACACAAACACATCAAGTCAATGAAATCTTATAAGTTCAGGACACACATCATCTAAATTGTGTTTTTCTCCTAAACCTAACCTTATAAATGCTCCAGTTGACAAAGATCAAAGGGTTGGCAAAAAATTTTCTTTCAAGATTGGCAAGAGAGCAAAAGAGGATCAGCGATCGTGAGAACGTCAAAGGTGATTGGCAAGAACCCTTGATTAGAAACAGTCGGATAATAGATATACTACCTCGGGTCTGAATTCTTAGCACCCAGATTGGCTAGAATAAGGTAGATGGACCTTTGCTTGTTTCATCTCTAAATAACATTCTTGCTGCTGGCATGTGCTTCGTCCAAACCGAAGTCCACCTGTAATCATTGTATTCAACATACTTTGTTCATAAGTTAAATCCCAGATCTTGGGATTGCATTCTCTATAAATCTGATTTCTTGTGTCCTATTTATACAGATTTTTCAATCGCTTTAAATCATTTACATCACTTTCAATTATTTCTAGGATTAACGGTATTATATTTCCTCATTGGGATTTCCCTTTTGCCATCCGATTATTACAAAGGTTTTATTGATCAAATAAGTCCCTGTCTGATCGATAAGATCGTTTAGGGTACCTTGGATTCATCTTCTCCAGCATAGCCCTCGCATGGATCCAGGGTTAGAACTGTGTACGCAGACTCTCCTTCGGTGTTTCCGACGACTGACGTTTTTCGTCGTTATAGGACACACCAATGTACCAAGCCATAGGGACATACTTTGTAAAGGTTCCCGTTGATTTCCATGAAATTCTTAACCTAGTGAAGAAACTGTTGTTTCTTCTGGGTGTCCAACCCTTGTGGTAGTTCTTGCTTACGCAGATAAGTAAGAATAGCATCATACCATCTTGATTCATTAGGCATTTGTGCATTAATAGCCCCTACAAAGAGATATTAATTAGGAAATTGATCGGATAGTGAGCTCTCTTTCTCCTTGTTATCCCATCTTAGCCGTGATAAGTGGTTGACAAACACATTTTTTACACCCTCTTGATCTACAATTGTGAGATCAAACTCTTGCAAAATCATGAGCCATTGTATGACACGGGGGCTCACTATTGGTTTATTCATTAAAAATTGAATGGCATTATGATCTGTGTGCACGAACACTTTATAACCAAGCACATAGTGCCTAAACTTTTCTAAAGCAAACACCATCGCCATAAACTCTTTTTCTATAGTGGTGTAGTTTAGTTGTGCACCTATGATACTCTAGCTTGTGTAATGAATGTAATATGAATGTCTTTGATCATCCATCTACATAAGCACTGCCCCCAAAGCATAATTTGATGCATTGGTCATCACATGAAATGGCCTGGACCAATCAAATGCTTGTAGAATTGGGGTCTCAATAAGCTCTTACTTTAGTTGTTGAAATGCTATTTCACATGTAGGGATCTAGACAAATGGTGCATCTTTCTTTGTTAATTCAACCAACGGCTTAGCAATTTTGGAAAATTTCTCAATGAAGCACCAGTAGTAGCCAGTATGACTAAGGAATGACCACACTTCTTTAACTATTTCTAGTTGATGGGTTATTCTTTGGATGACCCTTATCTTTTTAGGGTTCACCTTGATTTCTACTTTTGAGATACAGTGCCCCAAGATTATGCCTTCTTGGACCATAAGATGGCTCTTTTGCCAATTGAGCCAGAGGTTTGTTTCGACACATCTCCTCAACACCTACTCAAGATGGTCCAAGGCTTACTCACACATAGCTTCATAGGTAGAAACATCATCCATGAAGACTTCTACCTCTCTACCAATTTGTTGTTGAAAAATTCAAAGGGCTAATCATTGAAATGTAGCTGGGGCATTACATAGACCGAATGGCATTTTATAGTAAGTGAAAGCCCCCCAAGGACTTATGAAAGTCATCTTTGCCTAGTCCTCTAGTGTGATATGGATTTGGTTATAGCCACTATAACTATCCAAAAAATTGTAGTAGTTGTGCCCATAAATGGTGTCCAACACTTGGTCAACAAAGGGCAATGGAAAATGATCTTTGAAAGTTTCCATATTGAGCAACCAAAAGTCAATGCACACCCTCCATTTTCCTTCTTTCTTGGGAATGATCACGACTAGGCTAACCCACTCACTATCTACAATAGGGTAGATGAATCTAGCCTTGAGGAGTTGCTCGATCTCCTCTTTGACAATCTGCTTTAAGTTGGGATTCAATCATCATTGCGGTTGTTGTTTTGACTTAACGATAGGGTCAATGTATATCTGGTGTTAGCATATTCTTAGATCTATTCTTGTAAGCTCAGAATATGACCAAGCAAAGGTTTCTGACCATTTTTCCACAACATTCATCAACATCTTCTTTTGTCCTATAACAAGTTTGGCATTAATAATAACTAACTTTTCATTTTTTAAGAATATATACTCCATTCCTATTAGTAGTGTCTTTAATTTAAGGGGTTTTTATTTGAAATTGTTAGGAATCTCCAACTCTTCCCAATTGATATCATCATTTACTCCCTCAAAGAGGTAGTGATGAACTTGCTCAAGTTCATCCATACTTGCAACATAATCATAGGTTAGGCCCTCAGTAGGTTCCATGCACAATGCACTGCTACTAGAATTAGTTGTTAGCCACTAGGTGTCTTCTTGTTTTGTGGCTATTGTGTACAAACATCTTTGGATTTTAGCTTCTGGTGCATACTAATTGCATGTAGAGATAGATGTTCACTTTACTAACCATAGCTTCTACACACAATGACACCTTGAATCGTTGTACGCAATACATGGAACCCTCTTCTTCTTGATCTTCCCAAATTCATTTTCTTTGGATATCTCTAAGAAAAGATCTCTAATGCCCATTTTGGAATCAATAATGCTTAACCATACCCTTCCCATAATAATTGGGAAGTTCCCCTTTTAATTCTCCACCTTGATTACTGGGAAGTCAGTGGGATATGACCACCCACAAACAGTGGTCACGATTTCTTCTACTAGTTCCAATGGAATAGTGATGGACTAGTCTACCAACTCCAACTTGATGTTTCTCTTCTTCAAGAGAGGAAGGTTCCATGTAGTGTACATCTCATTTAAGATCAAATTAACACTGAAACCAAAGTTAAGAAGAGCTTTACAAGGCTCATTCCTAGCAATTTGCAAATATACTAAGGGACTCCCAAGATCAGCTAACTTTCTGGGTAGGTTGCTAGCTTGAATCCAATTAGATACAACATGGGTCAACATCACGGTATGGATTCAAGAGATATTTTGGTTTGAATGGAACTTGGATAAAGGTGATGGAGAGGAAGGTGGAGGAGTAAAGCCACCAACCACTAGTGTGTCTGAAGGCTTTGGTGAACTGTGAGGTTGAAAGAAGGATCTTTTCTTTGACCATGGTTTTAACCACTTGGTTGGCTAACTAGTTGTAGATTAACTGCCCTCATAGCATTTCTTTACTATGGTTGGGTAGGCAATTCATCCTACATGGATGGAGTATGTGGTAGTTGTGTAAGAGGTAGAGGAGTAGGTGCAAGAATAGGATGGGCATGAAGATAGTAGGTGGAATCCCTCCTTGCATATGGTAGTTGGTAAACTTCAAGAGGGTAGTGGTGAGGTTGGTAAGTAGCAACATGACCAGAAGAGTCCCATGGAGATGAAATTTGCTAAATATAATAACCATAGGGATCTTGTTGCTGTTAGTGGTACTGTTGTCTTGGAGGTGCCAATGCCCACGATTATTGTTGCTACCACTGTTGGTACAATTCATAAGGTTGTGATGGAGTTCCACTTGGATAATACTATTGTGGTTGATGGAACTGTTGAGAGTTGCCTTGAGGATAAGACAATCTTTCACATGTTTTCCTTTGTGCAAGTCATGGATATAAGGCATACATCCCAGATTCCTGCAAGTGTGACACAACTGAACAACATCCCTTGGGATGTTCATATTAGCAAACGTCACACCCACCATCATCATTTGATTCGCTATCTACAACCATCTCTATCATAGCCATCTTACTCTTAACCTTGGATATGGCACATTCAACTTCCTTACATCTCTAGCGCTCACACTCACCACTTTCTTCCTTGGACTCTTTAGCAATTTTTAAGACAGCTGTAATTTCATATTGAAATTTCTAGAGTAGTAAGGTTTTCTAATTAGCCATCTCATCTTTTATTAACTCATCCTCACTGTCACAAAATCAAACCCCCCTTTTGCAAATGGAAGGATCCCTATTGTATTTCTTTGCACTTTCTCACTTTCTCAATTCTCCCTCCTCCCTGGCTGCTTGCTCAATTAACTTTTGGATCTAAAGGATGCTTAACTCTATCAATCTCCCTTGAGCATAAATTCCAAGATTTTTCCTTGTTTCAAATTATAGCCTGTCTATAATATGGTGGAGTTGATCAAGCTAAGAATATCCATGGTTAAGATACTTATGCAATAAAAAGTAGTATCAACCAATAGTAACATCCAAGGGCTTATGATTTCCTTGTTTCCACCCTTGGATCTACTTCCTTGGGTTGGACACTTAGGAGTACATTTTATATTTGTCATTAAACAATTCTAACATCATACTCCACCACCTGATTGATTCTAGTTCCAAGGACTAGTACCAGTTTTCTACTTCCTTAATGAATATCCTTCAAAATAATTTTAACTTCTACCAATCATTCTCAATATTCTACAATGCACAAGCATCCTGGAAGGCTTGGAGATGATTTTTCATATCAGTGTCATAGCCTCTGTCAAACCGAGGGATGTTCTTCATGTCCAGCCTCTTTATTCTGCTATCCTTTACATACCTTATTGGAATCCTCACGGCCTCTACAATGTTTAACATGCTCCAAGTGGCAAGTAGAGGTTCATTAAGGCCATAGCAATGGTGCCTATGATGTTCTCTACTAACCTTATTTCATGGTAGTGGGTCTCTCTAAATTGTCCATGGCTCCAATTGCAACTATCCTAATAGTCTCTTCTATTATTTTGATTCCATCAGTCACCTCCATCAAGGTCATGCCCTATATAGCCATGACCTAAGCTAGATGAAGAAGAAGAGGATGACGAAAGGGAAGAGGAAGAAGGGATTGCATCGTGCCAGTGCCTACTACCTTCTCTTCAATGATTGTGACCACAATTGTGGTTATGACTTCCACTTGGCCCCTTGTCATGACTTGCTCTTCCAAATCCATTTTTGTCATTGGATCTATTCTAACCAAAACTAGGATTATAAATTGTGGATTGAAGGTTTTGGTTAAGGGCCCCTTGATCAAATTCAAATAGATGAGTTTTACTAAAGGAAACTTCCCTAGAGAAGTGTTCACCTCCATCCAATGGTCCAAGCGGAGGTGGAAAAGTGTTTGACCTCTTGCTCTTCGAAAGCTCATGTTGTTGCTCTAGCTGACAATCCCTTAACCTTTGTGCTCTAGTGGGATGGTAATCCCTTGAATTAAGATCTTGCATCTCATACTCCCCATGCAAATGTTGAAGTCCATGTCATGCAAGCATTAGCTGAAGCATAACTAGAATAGATCAATCCAATGGCAACAAAATGTTACCTTCCATGTCATACCACTGTAGCATTTAATCTTGATGTAAGATGAAGGTGAAGTCTAGTACATACTTATTGGGATGAGCATATACCACCTATTATTGTTAATTTTCACAAGTAAACACACTCAATACAACCACTTTGAGCATGCGTGGAACACTTGGTAACCCACTAACAATTAGTGTTTGGTAATCCTAGTAGTGTTGCACTAGTTCAGGATGTGTATGGCAAGTGGGAATAGATGCTGGTGTTAAAACTAGTTAGAGCATAGTTGATTAGTTAAATCAAATTGGTTACTTAATTAGTTCACTTCTCCCTTTATAGAACTAGGACATAAAACATAAAAATACATATAAAAATCATATACCTCAAGTTTACATAACCATACAAAAATGCTATACAAGTAAGCTTGGGAAGACAATGATTGACTAAACCATTCGAGTTCTGTAAAGACACATAAGCACTTAGTCCTTGGAATTTGACCAAATTATGTGTGTACACTTGTATTCGTATGGTTGAGCATAGGATACCTCGCCGCTCATCATTGGCACCGTTGCCAAGGACTTTGTTGGTTGTGCACTAGCTAGAACTTAGGAAATCTTCACATCGTCGGAACGAACCCTTAGGGTTGGTTATCTTACAATTAGGGAAACAAAAAGTATTGCATACTAAATAGAAAATTATGTCTCCTTCTTCTTACAAGAGTGTTTCACTGCCTAGGTCTGATAAAAGGAACAATTGGAGGCATAGTACACATGATAATCTGCCAGTCCATCAATAGTTTCGCATGGTATATGTTCATCCCAATGAGTATATCCTAAACTGTACCTTTATCCTCCACTAGGATGAACAACTGCGTTGGTGTGATTTAGAAGGTAACATAGTGTTACCTCTCGATCGCTCAGTCCCAGGCATGCTCCTTCATGATCTCACACAAATTAGTATGCAGCACTTACAGGCAGAGTACATTGTGCATGATCATGACTCGAGAGAGAATCGACCGATCAACACACAACATCAAAGGGATCTACAATAGGAGAGACATCATGAATCCATGAAGGGGAAGTTGTCTCAAAATGTCCTGCATGTCATAAGTGAAAATGAGGGTAGTGAACCTACCTTAGGAGGTCTCCCACACAATGATGTTCCTCCTGTTGACATCAGTCAAGGGGTTGTGTATCAAAATCTTTACTTAATGATCCATAACCCTGATTCTGGTACTGACAGACAAAAAGGATCTAAAAAAAGAACATGAAAACATGACAAGGATGGACATTCTAATCATAACCACGATCGAGACTATGACCACCGAAGAGAAGGAAGCAAGCACCATCATGGTGACGGTCCTCCTTCTTCTTCACCTTCATCATCTCCTTCAAGATCTGGATGTAATCGCAAGGAAAAAGACCCTGAGGATAATGGTAGGAAAAATGGAAATCATAGACAAAGTAGCCGAGAACGGGGACAAGGGAATTTTAGAGAAACTCATCATGAGAGGAGGGAGAGTAGGGAACAACATAGGCATCATAGATGCCATAGACAGTACGATCACGATGAACCCCTACTTGCTACTCGAAGTATGCTAGATATAACTGAGGCTATTAGAATCCCAACGAGGCACCAAAAAGATAGTAGGATCAAAAGATTGGACATGAACAATATCCCATGATTTGAAGAAGGATACAATGCTAATCCTCAAAATCATTTGTAAGCATTTCACGATGCATGTGCCTTGTAAAACATAGAAAACAAATGGCAGAAACTCAAGTCGTTTCCACAGACACTGATCAAGGAAGTGGAAAGCTAGAACCGATCCTTAGAACCAAAATCCATTCGTCGATGCAGTACCATGTTAGAACTGTTCAATGTTAAGTATCAAACGTACTCTCGAGTGTCCAACCTATGAAAGCAAATCCAAGGATGGAAACAAGGAGGACATGAACCCTTGGATGTTGCCATGGGCCGATATTATGCACTATTACATCATTGCCATGGGCCAATATTATGCACTATTACATCATTTCCTGGGCCATGGTTACTCACAAAGAGAACAACTACGCCATCTCATAGATGGGCTTAGGCACGAAACACGAAGAACCCTTGGGACTTATGACCAAGGAAGGCTATTTGAGCTTAGGGCCCATCAAGTACAAAGATTGTTGGAGCAACTTGCTAAAGAGGAAGGTGAGTTAAGGAAAAGAGAGTGTGTGAAAGAATATAACAAAGAGACTTCCATCCGAAAGAAGGGAGTTAGATTTTGTGAGGATGAAGAAGATTCACCACTTGAAGAGATGGTGAACAGGAAAACCTTTCCCATTCAAAAACTTATATCGGAAGTATCAGCAAAAGTGGACCAAATGTGGGACTCCCTAGATAATATATTTCAAACAGTGTTCAAAATAGTAGAGGAGTCTAGAGAGGAAGGTAGTGATTGAGAAAGGAGGAAAAAGAGAGAAGCTGAATATGCACGTAACAAAGGTAAGGGAAAAGTTGCCATCATCGAATAGGTTGTGGATTAGAATACAAACAATGATGATAGATGTGAGATATGCCAATATGACCATCCTAAAGGATGTTGCCCGATAATCTCACATTTTTAGGAGTCTGGGGTGTATGCACTCAACCCACGATTAAACAGAAGGTAAACACCCCGAAGGTTACCTTATCCCCAAAGTAACCCAAGGCAGTTCCACCAACCCTTAATGGATTATCCAAGTGGAACTCCACCACAACCAAATGAGCAGTATCAATAGTGGTAGCACCCACAATCATGGGAAATGCCACCACCACATCAAAAATATCCTTACCGTCAACTCGAATCATATGGATACTACGTGCAGTAGCCAATCTCTCCATGTGACTCTCCTAGTCACGTTGCCCCCCAACCTCACTAAAAAATCCATGAGTATTATAGAAATCCTTCTCCTAGGGGTGATGTTCCACAAATATACTATCCTTCTCATTCGACTACATCTCTTCTACCCTTAACTCCATTACCACTTGCTCCAACCATGCAAGGTGAGCTCCCTGCCCAACCACAGCAATGTAATGCTACAAGGGCTATTAATCCTCACCCTACTATTGGTTCAAAAAATTTCACAAATAAGATACCTTTCTTTAGGATCAATAGTCCAACCAAGTCCTTGTAGTCACAAGTGGCTAACTCTCCAAAGGCCTCACCATCATACAAAACTTTGGAACTCCCTTCAAATTAAAGGCCACATTCAATGCATACAATCATGTTGACGCATGTCATTACCGATTGGATTAAGTTTGGTCATCTTCCTAGGAAATTCTCCAATCCTAGAAGTCCTCTTATATATTTACAAACTATTGGGAATGAGCCATGCAAAGCTCTTTTGGATTCAGGTTCTAGTGTCAACTTAATCTGTCAAGAAATGTACAAAGCCTGGAACCTGCCTCCACTAAAAAAGAGTAACATTCATTTAGAGCTAGCTAACCAATCCATCACTATCCCATTAGGACCAGTCGAGGACATTGTTACCACTTTTTGTGGATGGTCGTATCCAGCTGACTTCCTAGTGATTTAAGTCAACAACTGTAAAGGGGACCTCCCAAGCATAATGGGAAGAGCATGGCTAAGCACAATTGATGCATGCCTAGGAATATGTGATCTTTCTCTAAAAATATCAAAGGAAAATATGTTTGGAAGCATCAAAAATAAGAAAGTTCTATGCATCACATATAGTGACACAGGGTGTAGTTGCATGCAGAAATCCTAGTTTGTGCAACGTTTAACATTGCCTGCATGCAACCAGTGCGCACAAGTAACTAACATACAAAGATGCCTATAAGTAGTAGCCATAAGATAGGAAGGCACCTAGTGGTTGACAGCTGACCAAGAGAGAAACTCAACTATATGCATGGAACCAACTGAGGGTTTGACTTGCACCTTCATCAATAGCATAGACACATTAGAGTAAGTCCATCGTCAACTTCCAAGTCTCAACATTGAAGATATCAACTGGGGGAAGTTGGAAATCCTTGAAAACTTTAAGCAAGATCCCCTAGAGTTAAAATTGTTTCCCACTGATATGGAGTACACATTTCTAAAAAATGGAAAATTGGTAATTATTAATGCTAGGCTTGCTCCTCAACAAAAAGAGAGACTACTGAAAATGTTGAATAAATGGTCAAAAGCCTTCACATGGTGATATCCTAAATTAACCAAAATAGACCCTAGGATATTCCAACATACGATTTACACTGACCCCTCCATGAATCCTTGACAACATCCGTAGACGCGATTGAACCCAAAGTTGAAGCAAGTGATTAAAGAAGAAATTGAATAACTTCTAAAAGTTGGGTTCATCTACCCCATTGCTAATAGCGAATGGGTTAGTCCATTAGTTATTGTACCCAAAAAGGGAGGTGAATGGAGGGTGTGTATAGAATTTAGGCTACTAAACATGGAAACATTCAAAGACCACTTTTCTTTGTCATCCGTCAACCAAGTCTTAAACACCATTACAAGGCATCGCTACTATAGTTTTCTGGATGGATATAGTGGATACAGCCAAATCCAAATAGCACAAAAAGACCAAGCCAAGACCATGTTCACAAGTCCTTGGGGGACATTTGCATACAAACAAATGTCGTTTGGCTTGTCCAATGCTCCTACAACGTTTCAAAATTTGATTCTAAGTATCTTCCAGTAGCAAATAGGAAATGGTGTGGAGGTCTTCATGGATGATTTCCCCACCTATGGAGTGAACTTTGATCAAGCAGTAGACTGATTAGAGAAAGTACTAAAATAATGTGTTGAAACCAATTTAAGGCTCAATTGGCAAAAAAACCATTTAATGGTCCAAGAAGGCATAGTATTAGGACATAAGATTTCCCCAACAGGGATAGAGGTAGACCCCAAAAAGATTAAGGTCATCCAAGGAATCACTTATCAACCTGAAACTATAAAAGATATCCAATCATTCCTTGGACACACTGGCTATTATAGGAGATTCATAGAGAACTTTTCAAGGGTAGTAAAACCATTAGTTGAACTAACGAAAAAGGACATACCTTTTGAATGGACCAAAGAACGTGAGTTAGCTTTCAAAACTTTAAAAAAGAAGCTTGTAGAAACACCTATTCTACAAGCTCCTGACTAGTCCAGACCCTTCCATATAATGATTGACGCATCTAACTTTGCTTTAGGGTTTGTACTTACACAGTTAGATGACCAGAAACAACCCTATTACATTCACTATGCAAG
The DNA here is from genome assembly GCA_015680685.1 of Gnetum montanum. Classification (NCBI taxonomy): domain Eukaryota; kingdom Viridiplantae; phylum Streptophyta; class Gnetopsida; order Gnetales; family Gnetaceae; genus Gnetum; species Gnetum montanum. Next base: position 499,946 of record MNCI01034627.1, read on the forward strand.
TTGAAGTATTGCTGGTGCACAACTCAATTACACCACAACGGAAAAGGAATTAATGGTTGTGGTGTTTTCACTAGATAAGTTTAAGCACTATGTATTGGACTATAAGGTATTTTTATACATAGAACATAGTGCAATTTGGTTCCTACTGAATAAACCAATGGTGAGCCCTCGCATCATACGATGGATCGTAATCTTATAAGAGTTCTTACAATGATTGATCGTAAAGGCACCGAGAACATTATTGTTGATCATTTATCTTGATTAAGATGGGACAACAAAGAGGATGAATATCCACTTTTTGATCACTTTCCTAATGAATTCCTCTTTGCAGGTATAGTAAATAATCAGTTAACCATGGAAATAAATTGGTATAGTAGCATTCTTACCTATCTCCTTACATAACAAACACCACAAGAGTTAGACGTTAAAAAGAAACAGCAGTTTCTTCACCAAGCCAAGTATTTTATGGAAATCCACGAACAACTTTATAAAGTGAGTCCCAATGGCTTGGTTCAATGGTGTGTTCCTAATGTAGATCAATTAAGAGTTCTCCAAGATGCACATGAAGGCCTTTGTGGGGGTCATTATGCTAGGAGACGAACGGCCATTAAAATCTTACTTGTAGGATATTATTGGCCTACATTGTTCTAAGATGCTCATCATTTCATCCAATATTGTGAGCATTGCCAACGTGATGGGGGAATGACTGCTAGGATGGAGGGTCCACAACAATGGATTCAACCTTTAAAACCCTTCAACATATGGAAAATTCATTTTATGGGGCCTATTACACCAATGTCCAATGGAAAATCCTACATTGTTGTTGTTGTTGACTATTTCACAAAATGGGCAGAAGCAACCACTATTACAAATTGTACATCGTCTACCACTACATAATTTTTTTAACAACAAATCATTAACAAGTTTGGCATGCCTCATGCACTTATTTCTGATAATGGCATACATTTTATAAGTGCGACTTTTCAAAAGTTAATGCAATACTTAGGATTTGAACACAAACTGACTACACCATACCATCCTCAAGCGAATGATCAAGCCGAAGTAACTAATAGGGAGATTACAAAAATATTGACAAGAACCATTAGCAAATATAGGCGAGACTGGAGCACCAAACTGAACAATGCTCTTTCGGCATACCACTCCACATGAAAACTCCCTATAGGCTACTCTCCCTACAAGTTAGTATATGAAAAACTCCCAATGCTTCCTATTCAAGCAAAACTCCGTACACTATCTACAATGTGTGATCTCAACCTTGACCTTAATCTAGCACAAAAAATAGTTAATGAACCTTAACTTGCTAGATGAGACCGATTAGTCACCCTGTCATCTAATGAATTTCACAAGGCTTTTAATAAATGATGTCATGACCTAAAAATTAGAAAGGTTAAGTACCAACTGGGAGATAAGGTTCTTTATTGGAACCCCGCACACATGCCACAATGCACTAAATTTCAAACACTGTGGGTTATATTATTCATGCAACTTTTCCTTTAGGAGCCATGATGATTTACAAACCTGAGAACCTGAATAAGAAATTATTGGTCAACATCTAACAAACCAAACCTTTCCATGAGCCTAGAATAGCCAGTATCCCTATTACCTCTATTGGTGGACAACCCTGCTTGCTATTTCGAATATCCTCCTTTCAACTCAATCATGGGGGAGATGGCCACCAATGCTAACCATTCTAAGCCCTCAACTCTTTTTTTATTTTTGTTTTACACATTTTTTTTACACATATTTTCAATTTTACTTTTTTTTTTTTACACCATTGTTCACATTCTTACTATTTCTTTGTTTGATTTACTTTCATTTGTCATATAATAAGTGCTCATGATGGTGGGTTGAACTATAATAATGTTGATTACTAATGTTTGATTTTTACCTTTGATCTTCAATGTTGATACTAAGATATGGTTCTTTTGATAAAATAGGCAATGATTCCACATCATCTATTCAACGTTGTGGTCTCCTTTGGCTTTGGAACTATACTGTCCTTTTTTCTAAATAAAATTATTAATGAATTGATGACTTGGTATTCTTCAAACCAAGGAAGGATTCAATGGTTGAAAAGGGTGTGACTTCAAGGGGATTCGATGCACTTGTGCTAGCTTTCCTCTTAGGTACTTAGATGCTTTTCATTAGTTTTCTGCCATTCCGTTGTTGACCAAATATCATGAAGTTGAATGAATCTAAATAAGTCTTTGCATGGTGTGGTTCTCATGCAAAAAAAAAAAAAAAAAAACTAGTGGAAATTCAAAGCACACCCCTTAGACATAATAAAGAAACATGGGCTACAAAAACTGGTTATGGAACTAGAAAGACATGTTACCCATGCTTGAAGGTTCTCTCTACCTAAAGCCCTTTCTTGCTTCCTGCTTTCCTATCTTTCTCTCCTTGGAATGGTGGTGACACAATGGACACATTCTTGTTACTTCATTAGGATGGGTTGGTCAAATGTATTGATGCGAGGTCACTAGTTGTGGTTGGTGTGTCCGGACTTGGTATGAATTTTATTCAGTCACCTTAACCACATAATACACAAGGGACTTTACAAAACCTTACTCTTGGGATTCCATTCCATTCCCTCCTCCCTTTCCATATTTCTTTCCATATTTCACCTCATTATCAATTTTATGATTAGTCTACATCTTGGTTGATGCATTGTTAGTCTTCGGTAAACTCTTGTGGGTAAGTTCTTAACCTTGTTTCCATATATCATTCCAAGAGCCTACCAACTCTTTGGTTTGCGGGTCTGTCAAGGCATAAAAGACATGAGCTTGCTTTGGGTAGGACCCACTGGCATTCCTTTTTGGTGCAATTGTTAAGTTCTTTTCCTTAAACATTCTTTGCAATCAACCATTTCTTATTTCATCCCCATCCATGAAATCCATTTTATTCGCTTCACCGTTGTTATTTCCCTCATCTTCATTATTCCTTTAGTTTTTCCACCCTATCGCTACTGTAGGTTCACTCTTAGTCGTGGGGGTCCTGTCACAAATTTTTCTATTCAATCACCTATCTCACCCCTACACTTTAGGTAGTTATCAGTTAAAAACCTCTAACCTAGTATCTGCCATACCCACAACCTAGCCAATGCGCTTATATTAAGGCAAGGTATCAACTGCATTATGGCTTATTTATCCTTGCAATTTGTGACGGTGTTGTGTGTACAGATGGTGATTACATAAATGATGGACTGGGATAGTAGGAAGCACTTGGGATGGACTGGAGCTGGAGCATTTACGCAAGGAACAAGTTTGGTCATGTGGCTATGGATGAACAATGAAGTGCACATTTTTGACATTGGTAGCAATGTGCCTCATTTTCTTTTCTCTCTCTCATTTTCTTCAAGCTATCAAATTAGGGTCTAGATGTCATCTATGTACAGTGTTCACCACAAAGGGCATGAACACCAATGTTGTAATATGTTTGTCGATCCATTCACCAAGCACTTTGAGTCTGTTATTCCCTATCGCTGTCAATTCTTATTTAGTCAATAATCCCATACCTTCCTAATATTTTGTAAGAAACTTGAGGAAAATTTTTCATTTAGTCATGGGGGTATGATGAGCCACATTATTAGGGCCACGATATCAGGTACGCGATATCGGAGCCTTGCAAGCAATATCAGACATCCAATATTGGGTCCTGTTTTGTTGCCTATAAATAAGAGGCAGGTGCACTTGGTTTGGTAATAGTTAGTTAATTATTCTTAGTTCCTTACCTGAACTCTTGTCTTTTTTCCTCCTTAGAGTTAGAATTATTTCTGAGTGCCTGTAATAGGATTCATAAAGAGAATAAATCTTTATTCGAGCATTGTGTACCTGAGCACACCTTGTGGCTGGAAATAAAAATGAACTTTGTGATAAACCTTGCAGTATTCAAAATTACTTATTTAATGTTATTTATAGTTATTTAATGATTTCCTTATTTAATTAATGTTCTCTCTCTTCCCTTGTTAACTCCCCCAAGTAAGCACACTCAATACGACCACTTTGAGCATGTGTGGAACACTTGGTAACCCAGCAACAATTAGCGTTTGGTAATCCCAATAGTGTTACACTGGTTTAGGATGTGTACCGCAAGTGGGAATGGATGCTGGTGTTAGGACTAGTTAAAGCATAGTCAATTAGTTAAATTAAATTGGTTACTTAATTAGTTCACTTCTCCCTCTGTAGCATCAGGACATAAAACATAAAAATATATATATAAATCATATACCTCAAGTTTACTTAACCATACAAACATGCTATACAAGTAAGCTTGGGAAGACAACAATTGACTAACCCATCCAGGTTCTGTAAAGGCACATAAGCACTTAGTCCTTGGAATTTGACTGGATCGTGCATCTATGCTCATATTCATATGGTTGAGCATAGGGATACCTCGCTGCTCATCAGCAAGTATAAGATACAATAGTTATATAAGTGGGCCCTTATCAAAGTAGGCTCTAGCCCTTAATGCACTTGTATAACCATGCCTAAAAGTGTCCTTACGCACTTAAGGAGTTGAATGTAATGCATACATGTTTAGCAAGACACACATGATAGTACCACGAAATTATAAAAATAACTCTATGTTACACAAAATCATAAGCTATGATTATGATTATTCAGATAGTGAGATGAAATGGATTTAGAATAGATTGTAGAAATCAGGACATGAGGTGTATCACCATAATCATAATGAATTCTTATGCTTTATTCATGGTTAAGGTAATCATTAGCCTTATTGTTCAAGATTCAACCTAAGTCCAAACCAGATTCCAATGACATCACATCATGTCATCTCATGGAATTATAATTGTCAGACTATCAATGTTACAAAGAGAATTATCACTTGGTGTATTGTTCAAGGAAGGATTTTATTCATGGCACTTTATTTTTATTTTTACATTTCTAAGAAGTTTCTTACCTTCACATATGTGTAACATGTCTTTCCAATAGGACCCCTAAAAATTTATTCTGTGCTCTTTTATATGTTATTTATGTCAATCCTTTTTAAGGTAACACTTATTTTACTCTTACTCCCATTTTCATTAGATCTATAAGGATATAATAAAACCTTAGTAACATGATAGAACTTACAATAATAATCCAAAAATAATCCACAAGTCCCCTTGATGTCACATCCTTTTCATTCCCCATTGATTCTTTACTCTTTAATCCAGGCATAATGATCATAAGCTTTATTCTTAGTTTGATGATGGAAAGAATATCATTATGGCCATCATAAGAACCTCTTATTATTGGAATTAATGGATGGATGATGTGGTCTCACTATGCAAATAATCAGTCTCTTATGACTTGATTTCATAGAGAAAATTTCACCCTATTGGGCTACATCTTGCCTTTATTTAAATGTGTTTTATTAATGATCAGAAATTATTTACAAAGGGTTTTAAAAAAATTATAAAAGAAATGGGAAAGATGGTGAAAATTATAAAAAATTATAAAGAATTAAAAATGTTAAAGAATTGAAATGTATTAAAAAATATGAAAAATTGAAGAAATGAGAAAGTATAAAAGAATAAGAAAAATTTAAAAGAATGTGAAAAAATGAAAAGAATTGTAAAACAAAAAATAGAAAAAATTATTAAGGTAGCCACAATTTTAAATGGACACCCCCATGACTATTATGAAGATTAGGGAGATAGAAGATAGGGTAAGTGAAAGACTAGTGAGTAGGTGGGGTAGATTCCTTTGAGTACTCATAGTATGGTTTGACTTGTTGGATATTGACAAGCATAACCTTATGTGGGCTAGATGGGTGATGAATATGTAAAGCACTAGATGGATAAGTGGTGTGTACTATGTCTAATTCCTCCCAAAATGTCTAAAATTTAGGGTAAATGGCAAGGATTGTAATAGAGGACCTTCTTGCCCGATTGTATGATTACATTTCTTATTTGCAAATCATGCCTAAGTTTGGAGTAGTGCTTGTGAACTTCACTACCTATAAGTGCTACTTGTCTATTTTCATTTAAAATATTTAAATTCATTAGACGTTCCTTTTGTGCTAAACTCAAATCAAGGTCAAGTTCACTAGTAGTAGCTAGAGTGTAAAGGTCTGCATGGATTGGAAGTGTTGGCAACTTTCCATAGACTAACTCATATGGGGTGTAACCTATAGGTAATTTCCATGATTTCCTATAGGGCCATAGATCACCATTTAATTTTGTACTCCAATCACATCTAAACCTACCAATTGTCCTAGTGAGTATTCTAGTAATTTCATGGCTAGTAACTTCAACTTGACCATTTTCTTGGGGATGATATGGTGTTGTTAATTTATGGTTAACCCCAAGTTGTTGCATGAGTTTCTTAATGGTAGCATTGGTGAAGTGGATCCCATTATCTGATATTAGCATTCTAGGTACTCCAAATCAATTCACCACATGTTGTTGGAAAAACTTGGTAATTTTTTTGCTATACAATCCTTTACTGCTGCTACCTCTGCCCACTTTGTGCAATAATCCACAATCACAATAATGTGTGCTTTTCCCTTGACATCATTTGAATGGGCCCCGTAAAATCAATTCTCCATATATCAAAAGGTTCTTGCAACTGTATCCAGCATATCTAGCCATAGTTCCTTTATCTCTTTGGCAACATTCACATGATTGGGCAAAAGCATGGACATCTCTAAATAGAGTAGGCCAAAAGTAGCCTACCATCAGTAATTTAAGTGTTGTTCTATACCCTACATAGTGGTCACCACATGGACCTTCATGGGCATCTTGTAATACTCTTTGCTGGTCACAATCAGGTACACACCATCTAACAAGCCCATATGCACAAATTTTGTATAGGTTACCATTTATTTCCATGTATTGTTTCACTTTGTGAAGGAATTATTCACATTGTTTCTATTCCATTCAACATAAGCTCTAGTGTGATGAGATATGTCAAGTACTCTGTAGTCCATGGATATTTTGTTGAATTTACAACCTTTGTTATTATAGTGAAGAGGTCCTCATTAGGAAATTGGTCTAATAAGGGTTCTACTTGGTTGTCTACATCCCATTTCAACCATGATAAATGATTACCTACAACATTTTCTATTCCATTTTTATCAATCATTGTAATGTCAAACTCTTGAAGAATCACAAGTCATCTTATCACTCTAGGACAAACCATTAGCTTGTTCATTAAAAATTAGATGCCAATATGGTCTATGTGGACATAGATCTAGTAACCGAGCACATAATGTCTAAATTTTTCAAGCACATACACCATGTCCATCAAATCCGTTTTAGTTGTGGTGTAGTTTGATTATGCTCTAGTGATGCTCATACTAGCATAGTGTATGTAATATGTCCTCTTTTTGATCATCAAGTTATGTCAGTATTGCACCAAGTACATAGTTGGAGGCATCATTCATGATATGCAAAGGTCTTGATGAATCCAAAGCTTGAAGGATAGGTGTGTCAACTAGCTTCTATTTCAAAGTTTTGAATGCCTTTTTGCATGACTCAGTCCACTCAAAAAATGCATCCTTCTTTGTGAGTTTTACCAGCAATTAGGCTATTTTCAAGAAGTTTACAATAAATCTTTTGTAGTATCTCGTCTAGCCTAAAAAGGATCTTACATCTTTTACCATCTACGACTTTTTAGTGATATTTTGAATGACTTTGACTTTTTCAAGATCTACCTCTATACCCCTTTGGGAGATTTTTCATCCCAGTACTATGCCTTCCTAGACCATAAGATGGCTCTTCTACCAATTGAGCTTTATATTAGTTTCAACACATCTTTTAAGTAATCAGTCCAGGGCTTGTTTGAAATCTAGCCCATATGTGGCAAAATCATCCATGAAAACTTTAGCATCATTATCTATCTACTTTTGGAAGATGCTTAAAACCAGTCTCTAGAAAGTTGCTAGTGCATTGCATAGACCAAAGAGGCATCTATCTATAAGCAAACGTTCCCCATGGACTAGTAAACATGATTTTTTCTTGGTCCTCCAATGTAATGCAGATTTGATTATATCTATTGTACCCATCTAGAAAACTATAGTACTCATGTCTTGAAATTGTATCTAGGACTTGATCCATAAATGGCAATGGGAAATGATCCTTAAACATGGCTAAATTCAACAACCAAAATTCAATGCACATGCGTCATTTGCCTCCCTTCTTTGGAACTATCACCAAAGGGCTTACCCATTCACTATCTGCAATTGGATAAATGAATTCTACCTTTAGCAACGTTTCCAATTCTTACTTGACTACCTCCTTGAGTTTAGTATTAAGTCTTCATTGAGGTTGGCATTTTGGTTTTACTACAGGATCAATGTAGATCTGGTGTTGGTAAATTCATGAATCAATTCATGTGATCTCATCATAAGACCATACAAATGTTGTAGGCCATCTGTTGAGCACTTCCAGTAGTTTCCCTTTTTGTTCCTTATCTAGGTTGGTGTTGATAATCACTAGCTTCTTATTGTTTAGAAATGTGTATTCTAATGTTGTCAATAGGGATTTTAATTCTAGCGATTCTAGTTCCATTGTGTCTATAATTTCCAAGTGTCCCTAGTCTATTTCCTCCTCTTGAATATTTTGAGGGTAAGAGTGCCTTTTCCTTAGTTTTTCCAACTTATGTATTTTTGCCACATAGGTACTAATGATTTGTTCTTTTGGTTTCATGTACTTATCAAATTATGTTTCTTCATTGGTAATCAGCCACTGGGTGTCCTCTTGTCGGGTGACTACTACATACAGGTAATTTTGCACCCAAATTGTTTCTACGCATCGATTGCATGCCTTAGTCTCTTTTCATTTAATGGCCCAAATTCTTTACACGCAATTTCACCTGTCATCATTGTATACAATACATGGAACCCTTTGTCTATATATGATTTTGGCTTCATCTCCCATGGAAATTTCCAAGGATAAATAACGAATTCCAAGCTTAACACCCAAAATGCTAAGCCAAGCTCTTCCCATGATAATTGGGAACTCTTCCTTGTTTTTCCCAATGTGAATTTCTAGAAAATTAGCAAGATAATACTAGCCACTAATGATGATAATCACATCATCCAACTGTCCAAGTGGAACTATGATTAACTGGTCTGCAAGCTCTAAACAGATGTTACTTTTCTTTAGTGGTGGGAGGTTCCAAGCTTAGTACATGTCTTGAGCTATCAAATTTACTCCAGACCCGTAATCTAATAGAGCTTTGCATGGTTTTTCTTCTACTATTTGGAGATAAATTAAGGGACTTCCTAGGCCAGTTCTTTTCTATGAAAGAACCCCTGCCTTGATCCAATGGGTTACTATTTGTGTGAGCATGATAATTGTGATGTTTGAACCTGATGAAGTTGGAAGCTTCTTGTATTGGGAATGACTTAATGTGGATGGGGCAGGGTTAGATGTGTTTTCCATCTACTAAATCTTCTCTTTACTTGTTCTAAAGAATGGTCATTTCCTAGGTTGAGACTCATAAGAATCCTTCCTTTCATGTGTATTGACTACCCTCTGAGCACTTTTTGGCTAGGGTTGTGATGACAAGTTTACCTGCATAACAGGAGGTGGCACTGGTGGCATAGGACTAAAGTGTTGAGTAGAAGGTCTATTTGTTGGTGGATGCATGTATAATTTGGAAATAGTCCTTGGCAATGTTAATCTATGGTATTTTGCTGAATGGAACTGTGGGGTTTGAACAATTGCATGATCAAGTGAGACTAGATGTTGGACATAGTATCCATATGGATCAACTTGTCAATATGGATACTGTTGGCATGGCAAAGGGATGGCCCATGATTGTGGTTACTACCACTACTGATGGTATTGCTCCTATGACTATAACAAGGCTCCACTAACATAGTATGTTGGTTGAGGTTGTCGTCTATAGTTGCCCTAAGGATAAGGTAACCATTTGAGCATTTACTTTTAAACAAACCGTGGGTTAAGTGTCTATGCCCTAGTTTTTGTAGATATACCATGACTGGATAACATCCCTTTAGGATGCTTTTACTAGCACACAATGCAACCTTTATCATCTGTGGAGCTAGTGTCTGAGTACCTAGCTACTGAAGCAACTTTTCCCTTTTATCCAAATTCCTTCTTCTTCATTTTTTTCTTTGCCTCTATTGAGTGCTTATTTTGCTTTCTCCTCCACAATCCTTTGTGTTTTTGTACATCATTCATCTATTGAATTTCATATTTTTGCTACCTGTGTTGCTACATTGATAATAGACTTCTAAGTCGGTAGTGTTTTCTTCCTAATGACTTGGTCTAGGGTTTCTTCCTTTTGGGTATCACACACTCGTGCATCTCTTTTCTAGATTAATGGATCCCTATTGTATTCTTCAGCTGATTCCCCTTTTATAAGTTCTTCTTCTTTTGGCACAAACCCCAAGGGTCTCTCTTGTTTTTTTTCTTAGCCCATTTATGATGTGCCTCAGCTATTTCTTCAATAAAAATCCATGGCCTGGGCATCTATGTAGCAGTGAATAATATCTATCCATTACTGCATCAAGAGTTTCGTGAATCCCTTATTTCCAATTTTAGATTTGTTTTTCTAAGTTTGACACTCGTGAATATGTCTGATATTTGTCGTTGAAAATCTCGAGCATGGTACTCCAACATCTAATTGATTTAGGTTCTAGTGACATATACCAACTTTCTGCTTCCTTTACAAGTGTTCTAGGAAACTGCTTTAATTTTTTCCAATCACTCTATATGTTTTGAAGGGCATAGGCATAGTGGAATTCTTAAAGGTGATGTTGAGGGTTAGTGTTATAACATCCTTCAAATTAGAGCATGTTATTCATATCTAGCTATTTGATTCAGCTATCTCTCACATGCCTCGTTGGTATGTAGACCTTTTCCTGAATGTTGATCATGTTCTAGGTTGTCATAAGGGGTTCATCATCATGGTCAAGTTCATAAGCTCTATGGTAACAGTGATCTGTTTTATGCTCATACCTCTTTTGATCCTCTCTTCTATCTTTATGCCTTCTTCTTTCATACTCCTCATCTTTTGAATCAAAATACCTTGAGCATTGGTCATGATGATCATGAGCTCTTCTTTTGTTCTTATCAAAGTCTCGGTACTTATGTTGTCTCTTGTCATAGTCCTTTGATGATTGTGATGAAGCAGAGGAGGTAATAGGAGAACAGTGTTGGCCAGTTCTCCTTTCATGACTCTTGTGAGTTTCCTTGTAAGACTTAGCATGATCCCTTGGCCTAGAGGCCTACTTGTATCTTGAGTCAATATCCTTCCTCTTGTCTGTCTCTACTAGAGTAGAGTGAATTTGGTTTTTGAGAGGTTCCTCTAGTTTGATGATAGGTGCCTTTAATGGCTCCTCATGGTTTTGGTGGAGTTGTTTCAAAATGAACTAATTAGAATCAAGCTCTTCTATTACAACATATGTGTTGGCTTGCTTCCCTTTGGTCTGAACATGTTTGATCTCCATAATAGTATCTCTCTTTATTTTCTCCCTTGTAGGTTCATAGGGTCTGGTTATGTGTTGAGTCATATGATACCCTTCTTGAATTTGGTCCAAGTGCATTCCTCTTAGAGTAGTTTGTAGCATGTTTAGTACTTACATTTGGAAGGTAGGACTATGTTGCCTTGCATGTCTCTCCACCTCATTTTTTTTTCCTGATGGAATATGAAGGTAAAGTTTGGATGGTATGGATTAGTGTAAGCATAAGTAATACATGTCTGCATTAGCATTCCCCAATCTTCTTCATCAACAATTCTGTCACTACTTCTTCTCTTCCTTGGTAGGTGATAGTTGATCCTTAGGTGAAGCCATGTTATTGTTTTTTGACAGTTTATGTTAAGTGTGCTTTATATTAAGGTTGTGAAGATTAGAGTTAGGTTTTGATACAATGGACTTTGGAAAATTAATTACTTAGTATAACACTGACTTATCCCCAACAATGGTGCCAATGATGAGCAGTAGAGTATCCAACACCCAACCATATGAGATATGAGTGTTCACACACAATCTTAGTTGAACTCCCCATACAAGGCAATGTGATTATACCAATAATTAATTAGCATTCATGATCATTTTCTTCCCATGTGAGTTAGTAAAATCAATGCATATGGTTTAACTCATGGTGAGGTATATGATATTGATGTTCAATTGTCCATTAGGCGCCTAGTAAACATGAAGTGAAAGTAAAGGTTTCTAAATCTAAGTGACAATAAAACAAATCTAAACTAGCATATGTGATGAGCAGTCGGTCCTGATCTTCTAGTCACACCTTGGACTTTGTGCAATTACTACTAGGATTACCAAGTACCTCACTACTAAGAATACCAAGTGATAGTACTAATGGGATACCAAGTATTTACACTTATGTGCTTGAGATCAATTGTATTCATTTCACTTAACAGCATTAAAAGTAAATTACAAGTAATCATAAACATTAACTATGACAAAGCAAATAGTAAACTAATTGGAAACAAAAATAAAACCAAGTGTTGCTACAATGATGTAGAGTAATCTCGATCTTTATTTTCAGTCATGTAATGCATCCAAGTACATCACACTCAAATAAAAATTTTGTTCAATTACAAAACATCACACTATGGGTGCACATTGCTAAGTATTGAATTCAAGAAAACAAACTGAAAGAGTTTTGTTAGTAATCTATCAAATCTATTATAGAGCCATGCACCCAAGTGTTACTTATGTAGGCTAGCACGCACCTTGTGATATCGTTTATATGATAATGTATGTTGAGATACGATAACATATCTATGACACCATAGATACAATATCATAACTACGATATCATTGTCACAAAAAAAATTGAATTTATCACTAGTCTCTGTATTTATTCTTAATTTTTTTATACCACTTTGTCCCATTTTCCCATGTGGCAATTTTGATGGTTGTTTATTAATGGATCATCCTTACTTCTTACTTCTTCTCCAACCCAGTATCTTCAAACTAGCTTTCTATTGAATATATTATACTAAGATATTGTAATACCAATATTAAAATTCGTATTTTCAATGGAGAATGATTTAAGCAAAGGAACACATCCATAAATCAAAAGGGTTTCAGCTATTCACAAGACTCATGAACCTAAATCGTGAAATAAATATATATATATATATATATAGGCTCCTTCTCTCATTTAACTTAGGTTTCTTTATCTTTATGATTTGACCTTCATGTGCATTATCTTGTTGTATGTGTATGGATTTTATATATACATGATGTGATGAACCACGATATTGCATACGCAATATCACAGCCACCACATGATATCGCGTCCTGCCTTATCTTCTATAAATAAGAGGTGGCGCCCTTGGTTCCAAGGTAGTTAGACTTAGACCCATAGCTAGATTCTTGTAGTTTTGTTATTCCAGAGTTAGAATTATTTCTGTGTGCCCACAGTAGGAGTCCCCCCCTGAACAGATCTTTATTCAAGCAATTTGTACCTGAGCATAATTTTGTGTATGGCAATAAAGATGAACTTTATGATAAACCTTGTAGCATACATATTAAGCTAATTAGTAATTAATGATTGTTTAATGCTTTCCTAGTTGATTAATATCTCTCCCAACCTTCAACCCCCTTAGTTAAATACACTCAGTACGACTGCTTCGAGCATGCGTGTAGCATTTGGTAACCCAGTAACGATTAGCGTTTGGTAATCCCAGCAGCATTGCACTAGTTCAAGATGTGTACGGCAAGTGGGAACGGATACTGGTGTTAGGGACATTTAGAACTTAGTTAATGAAGAATTAATGTAAGTTAGTCACTTAGTTCTCTCTCCCTCTCCTTTATTACCAGAAGACATAAAAGCACAAAATCTATAAAAATCATATACCTCAAGCTTACTTAACCATACAACTGTGACAATACAAGTAAGTTTGGGAAGATAATGATTAATTAACCCTGAGTGTTCCATTAATGTGCGTAAGCACTTAGTCCTTGGAGTTCGACCAGATCATGTGTGAAATGCTCGTATTCGTATGGTTGAGTGTAGGGGTACCTCTCCACTCATCATTGGTGCCGTTGTCAAGGACTTAGTTGTTTGTGCGCTGCGTAGAACATAGGAAATCATTCATATCATTGGAATGTTAGAACGAATCCTTAGGGTTAATCAAAGAAAGACAAGATAATACTACATTACACACCAAAAAAAAAAGATGTCTTCTTCTTCACATAAGAGCACTTCATCGCCTAGGACTAACATAAGAGGCAGTTGGCAACATAATACACATAACCAAGATCCGCCAGTTCCTCAATCGTTTCGTGTGGTATATACTCATCCTGATGAGTATGTACCCAATTTCACCTTTATTCTCCACCAAGATGAACAACTGTGTTGGAGAGACTTGGAGGATAACATAGTGTTGCCTCTAGACCAATCAGTTCCCAACATGCTCCTTCGTGCTCTCACATGAATAGGCATGCCGCTTTTATATGCAGAATACCTTGCATGCGATCATGACTCAAGAGACTATCATCCCACAGAAGTGCAACATCAAAGGGACTTGTGACAGGATAGATATCATACATCTTTGAAGGGTAAATGGTCCCATGATGCTCTGCACGTTTTGAGAAAAATTTAAGATGGTGAACCTACCTCAACAAGTTCTCCACGAAATGATGTTCCTCCTCCTGACAATGGTTAGGAGGTAGTGTATCATAACCTGCACTCCACTATTCACAACCCTAGTTCTGATACCCATGAACATGAAGTGTCCAACAAAGGAACACAAACACACAATAAGGGTGGACGTTATGATCGTGATCACGATCGAGGTTGAAACCACTGAAGAGAAGGTAGGAAACACCATCATGGAAATGGTTCTCCTTCTTCTTCACCTTCATCATCATCTTCACCCTCTCCTTCAATGTCCAGACATAATCATAGGGAAATCAATCATGAGAATAAGGAAAAACGAAGTGAGATTCATCGATGAGACAATCGAGAACGAGGATGAGGGCACTCTAAAGAATCAAGGCATATACGAAGGAAGAGTAGGGAACTACGTAGACACCATAGACACTATGAACGAGACAATCACGAAGAACCCCTAATCACAACTAGAAGTATGCTAGATATAATGGAGGCCATAAGAGTTCCAAAAAGGCACCAAAAGGATAGTAGGATCAAGAGATTAGATATGAACAAAAACCCACAATTTGAAGGGGGATACAATGCTAATCGTAAAAATCATTTACAAGCATTCCACGATGCATGTGCCTTACAAAACATAGAAAATGAATGGAAAAAATTGAAGTTGTTCCCAAGGACACTAGTTAAAGAAGCTAAAAGCTAGTACCGGTCCTTAGAACCCAAATCCATTTGAAGGTGGAGTACAATGTTAGAACTATTCAATGATAAGTACCAAACGTACTTCCAAGTGTCTAACCTGTAGAAGAAAATACAAGGATGGAAGCAAGGAAATCATGAACCCTTGGATGCTGCCATGGGTCGCTATTACACACTGTTACATCATTGCCCTGGCCATGGTTATTCATAGCAGGATCAACTACACCATCTCATGGATGGACTTAGACATGAAACAAGGAGAACCCTTGGGACGTATGCCCAAGGAAGGTTATCGAAGCTTAGGTCTCATCAAATTCATAGATAGCAGTGCAAGTAGCCAAAGAAGAAGGTGAGCTACGAAAGAGAGAAAGTGCAGAAGAATATAACTGAGACCCTTCCCTCCAAAAAAGGGGAGTGAGATTTTGTGAGGAGGAAGAAGAGATGGTGAATAGGAAAAATTTTCCTCTCCAAAAATTAACATCAGAAGTATCGACAAAGGTAGACCAAATGTGGGACTCCTTGGATGGTAGGTCTGAAGCTGTTCTTAAGATTATAGAGGAGTCTAGGGAGCGAGGTAGTGACTGCGACAAAAAGAAAAAGAGAGAAGTGGAAAATGCATGTAACAAGGGTAAGGGAAAAATGGCCATCACAGAAGAGGTTGTGGATTCAGACACGAACAATGATAGTGAATGCAAGATATGCCAATATGACCATCCTAAGGGATGTTGCCTAGTGATCTCACATCTACAAGAGTCTAGGATGTATGCACTCAACCCACGACTAAATAAACGGCAAGCACCACGATGGTTACCTTATCCCCAAGGTAACCCAAGGCAGTTCCACCAACCTTCAATGTATTATCCAAGTGGAACTCCACCACAACCCGTTGAGCAACATCAACAGTGGCAATACCCACAGTCATGGGGGATGGCACCACCAAGGTAACAATACCCGTACCGGCAACCTAATCCATATGGCTACTACGTGCAACATCCAATCTCTCCACGTGACTCTGTTCATCATGTTACACCACAACATCACTACCAAGCCCATGAGTATTATAGAACTCCTTCTCCTAGGGGAGATAACCCAAAAATATACTATCCTTCAAATCCATCCGCAGCTCTCACACCAATAGCTCCATTACCACCTATTCCAGCAATGCAAGGGGAACTCCCTACTCAACCGTAGCAACGTAATGCCATAAGGTCTATAAATCCTTAACCCACTATTGGTTCTAACAACTGTATGAAGAAAGGACCTTTCTTCAAAACCAACAGTCCAACCAAGCCCTTACAACCATAAGCGGTTAAAGCTATGAATGCCTCCCCATCAAAAAAAGCTTCAGAGCTCCCTTTGAACCAAAAACCAAGCTCAACGCATACGGTTATGTTAACATATGCCATTACTGACTAGATCAACATTGGCCACCTTCCTAGGAAATTCTCTGATACTGGAAGCCCTCTAATTTATCTCCAAATCGCTAGGAATGAGCCATGGAAAGCTCTTCTGGATTCAAGTTCTGGAGTCAACTTAATATCACAAGAAATGTACAAAGACTGGAACCTGCCTCCATTAAAGAAGAGTAACATTCGCCTAGAGCTGGCCAACCAGTCCATCACTGTTCCCTTGGGACTGGTGGAGGACATCATCACCATTATGTGTGGGTGGTCGTACCTAGTTGATTTCCTAGTGATACAAGTGAATAATGGTAAAGGGGACTTCCCAATAATAATGGGAAGGGCATGGCTAAGTACTATAGATGCATGCCTAGGAATCTGCAATCTTTCCCTGGAAATATCTAAGGAGAATACTTTTGGAAAGATCAAGAAGAAAAAGGTTCCATGCATCACATACAATGATACAAGGTGCAATTGCGTGCAGAGATCATGGGTTGTGCAAAGTTTAGCATTGCCTACATGCAACCAGTGTGCACAAAAAATTAACATACAAAAGTGCCTGTATACAGTAGCCACATGACAAGAAGACACCCAGTGGCTAATAGCTGATCAAGAGAGAAACTCACTAATGTGCATGGAACTAAAGAAATAACTTGTGCTTACATTAAAAACATAGATGCACTAGAGCAAGTCTGCTTCCAACTTCCAAGCCTTAACCTTGAAAACATCGACTAGGGGAAGTTGGAAATTCCTGAAAAATTCAAATAAAAGCCCATAGAATTGAAACCATTGCCCACCGATTTGGAATATATGACTCTTGAAAATGGAAAACCGGTAATCATCAACGCAAGACTTGCTTCCAAACAAAAAGGAAGACTACTGAAAGTAATAAAAAAGTGGTCAAAAGACTTTGCCTGGTCATATCTCGAATTAACTGGAATAGATCCTAGGATATGCCAACATACGATTTACACTGACCCCTCCATGAAACCTTGAAAAGAACCATAAAGGCGATTGAACCCAAAATTGAAGCAAGTAGTAAAAGAAGAAATAGAACAACTTCTTAAGGCTGGGTTCATATACCCCATTGCTAATAGCGAATGGGTTAGCCCTCTGGTGATCATGCCTGGAGGCAATTAAAGGGTGTGCATAGATTTTAGGCTACTAAACATGACAACATTTAAGGATCACTTTCCATTGCCATTCATTGACCAAGTCTTAGATACCATAGTAGGGCATCGCTATTACAGTTTTCTAAATGGCTATAGCGGATACAACCAAATATGGATAGCCCCAGAAGACCAAGCCAAGACAACGTTCACCAGTCCTTAGGGAATGTTTGCATATATACAAATGTCGTTTGGCTTATGTAATGCTCCTGCCATGTTTCAACGCCTAGTTCTAAGCATATTCCAATAGCAGATAGGGAATGGAATGGAAGTCTTTATGGACGACTTCTCCACCTATGGAACAAGTTTTGATCAAGCCTTGGACCGATTAGAGCAAGTGCTGAAAAGATGCATAGAAACCAATCTAAGGCTCAACTGGAAAAAAAGCCATTTAATGGTTCAAGAGGGCATAGTACTTGGGCATAAGGTTTCACATGTAGGAATAGAGGTAAACCTAGGTAAAATTAGCGTTATCCAAGGAATCACTCATCAACCGAAAACTGTCAAAGACATTCGGCCATTCCTTGGACACACTGGCTACTATAGGAGATTCATTGAGAACTTCTTCAAGATTGCCAAACCATTGGTAGAGCTAACAAAGAATGACGTACCTTTTGAATGTACTAGGGAATGTGAATGAGCATTCCAAACCCTAAAACAAAAGCTAATAGAAACTCCCATTCTACAAGCTCCTAACTGGTCCAGACCGTTCCACATCATGACTGACGCATCCAATTATGCCTTAGGAGCCGTACTTACATAGTTAGATGCCCAAAAATTCCCTTACTAAATCCACTATGCAAGTAGAAGTATCGTCGGTGCACAACTTAACTACATGACTACAA
The DNA here is from genome assembly GCA_015680685.1 of Gnetum montanum. Classification (NCBI taxonomy): domain Eukaryota; kingdom Viridiplantae; phylum Streptophyta; class Gnetopsida; order Gnetales; family Gnetaceae; genus Gnetum; species Gnetum montanum. The sequence goes on from MNCI01034627.1 coordinate 518,646, forward strand.
AGAAAGAATTAATGGCTGTAGTGTTTTCACTGGATAAGTTTAGGCACTATGTGTTAGGTTACAAAGTGTTCATCCACATGGATCATAGTGCAATCCGATTCCTTATGAACAAGCCAACGATTAGCCCTCATATTATATGATGACTGGTAATCCTACAGGAGTTTGATCTAATGATGATCGATTGGAAAGGCACCAAGAATGTAGTTGCAGATCATTTATCTCGATTGCACTAGGACAACAAAGAGGATGAATATGTAATTTCTGATCATTTTCCTGATGAAGCCCTCTTTGCCAGTGTAGTGAATAACCAACCCACGGAGACGAACTGGTATAGTAGCATTCTCACCTATCTCCTTACTCAACAAACACAACAGGAAGAAACAACAATTTCTTCACAAAGCTAAGTACTTCATGGAGATCAATGGATAACTATACAAAGTATGTCCTGATGGCTTGGTTCGATGGTGCGTGCTCGAGGTAGACCAACTAAGAGTTCTCCAAGATGCTAATGAGGGCCCTTGTGGGGGTCATTATGCTGGGAGATGAATGGCTATTAAGATTTTTCTTGCAGGATACTACTGGCCAACATTATTTCGGGATGCCCATCAATTTGTTCAATCGTGCGAGCATTGTCAACGTGATGGGGGAATGACTATTAAAATGGAGGGTCCGCAACAATGGATTCGACCATTAGAACCCTTCAACATTTGGGGAATAGACTTTATGGGGTCCATTACACCAATGTTCAATGGAAAAGCTTACATTGTAGTTGTTGTAGACTATCTAACAAAATGGGCTGAAGCAGCTATTATTAAAAACTGCATATCATCTACAGTTGAACGATTTGTGCAACAAAAAATCGTAAATAGGTTTGGTGTGCCACATGCACTTATTTCGAATAATGGAACTCACTTCATAGGTGCAACTTTTCGAAAGTTAATGCAACGCTTAGGGGTTGAACATAAATTGACTACACCTTATCACCCCCAAGCTAATGGACAAGCTAAAGTCACCAATAGGGAGATCACTAAAATATTGACTAGGACAATTAGCAAATATAGGTGAGATTGGAGCACTAAACTGAATGATGCTCTTTGGGCATACCACTCCATCTGGAAACTCCCTATAGGCTACTCTCCCTATGAGTTAGTGTACGGAAAGCTTCCAATGCTTCCGATTCAAACTAAACTCCATATACTATTAATGCTTGTGACCTCCACCTCGAACTTAATCTAGCACAAAAACAACGGTTGGTAACTTTAAACATGCTAGAAAAAAATCGATTAGCTGCCCTGTCATCAAATGAGTTACACAAGACATATAACAAGAAACGTCATGACTTAAAGATTCGAAAGGTTAAGTATCAACCATGAGATAAGGTTCTCTACTAAAACCCCACACATGTGCCATAATGCATAAAATTTCAAACACTGTGGGAAGGACCTTACATTATTCATGCAACCTTCCCTTCAGGGGCCATGACCATATACAAACTTGAGAGCCCTAATAAGAGATTGTTAGTTAATGTGCAACAGACCAAACCCTTCCATGAACTTAGAACGGCTAGTGCACATAATACCTCTGAGAAGGGACAACCCTGCTCACTATTTCGAATCTCCTCCTTCCAACTCAATCATGGGGGACACGACCACCTCTACTAACCATTTGAGGCCCTCGGTTCCTTTTTAATTTTTTGTTTTACAAATTTCTTTAATTTTTCTTGTTTTTGTTTTACAACATCGTTTATGCTTTCTCATTTCTTTGTGTGATTGTTTATTTTTTGTTTGTTTGTTTTGTTTTTGTCTCTGTTTGTTATTTTTGTTTTTTTAGATTTGTCACCTAATAAGTGCTCTTGATGGTGGTATGAATTGTATTCTATTGATTGCTAATGTTTGGTTTTTACCTTTGAGTTATAATGTTGATACTAAGGTATGGCTCTTTTGATATAATAGTCAATGAGCCCATATCATCCATGCATCCATGAATTTCTATGGTCTCTCTTGGCTTGGAACTGTACAGTCCCCTTCTATAATAATAAAAGTATTAACGAATCGGTGATTGGGCATTTCTCAAACTAAGGAAGGACTCAAGGACTGAAAAGGGTGTGACTTCAAAGGGATGTTTTCTTCTTGATTTTTCCTTACCATTCCGACATTGCTCCATTATCGGGAAGCTGAGCCAATAAAAATAAGTCTTTACATGGTGTGGTTCTCACTCAAAAAAACAAAAAAAACAATGGGAATTCAAAGCACACCCCTTAGACAAAATAATTATCTGGGCTACAAGCACTAGTTATGGAACTAAACAAACATGTTCCCTCTAACTAAGGCCCTTTTACGCTTCCTACTTCTCCCTTTCTCATTTTCCTCGAAATGATGTTGACTCTTTGGTGGAAGCATTCTTGTTACTTCAAGTGGATGGATTGGCCAAGTGTATTAATGCAGTCACTGGATGTGGATTGTTTGAGGCTGGATTTGGAATGAGATCTACTTAGTTACATTAACCATAAATACACAAGGGGCTGTACACCACCTTGTTCTTAGGACTCCATTCCATTCTCTTCTTCCCATCATTCTTTCTCCATTTCCCACCTCATTTCCGGTTGTATCAGTAGTCTATATTTTGGTTGATGCATTGTTTTCTCTTTGGTGAATTTTTGTGGTTAAGACTTTAACTCTTACTTCCAAATGACATTTCTAAAGCCTATGGACTCTTTGAATGTGGGTTTGTCAGGGCATAAAGGGCATGACCCTACTTTGGGAAGGATCCACTGGCATTCCTATTTGGTGCATCAGTTAACTTCTTTCCCTTAAACATTTCCACAATCAACATTTTTTGTTTCATCCCCATCTCTGACATCCATTTTATCGACGTTGTCATTGTTTTTTTTTCTCCATTTTTTTTATTCCTTATCTTTTTCCATTCTATCGCTACTGGAGGATCGCTCTTAGTCATGGGGGCCCTGGTCCAATTTTTTCAATTTTTTCTAACCCCTACACCTTGGGTAGTCACCAGTGTTATATCTCTAGAATCCATATTGGCCATATCACAACTCAACCAATGGACCTTACACCGAGGCAAGGTATCAACTATATTATGATTTACTTATCCTTGCTCATATGTGACTGTGTTTGTGTGTGCAGATGGCAATCATATAGTAATGGACTGGACCTGGAGGAAACACTTAGGACGGACTGGTGCTGGAACGGTTGTGCAAGGAACAAGATTGATGGCGTGGCTATGGATGGACAACAGAAGGCACAATCTTAGCATCGGTAGCAACACGTCTTCTCCTTTTTTTTTCTCTCTCTCTCTTCTCTCTCAGCTACCAAATAAGGCTAGATGTCAATTGTGTATAGTGTTCACTCTTGTAATCATGAACACTAATGTTGATTTGTTCACATGTCATCCCATTCACCGTTAGTTGTCATTCAAGTCAATAATTCCATACCTTCCCAATATTTTGTAGGGAACTCGAGGACGAGTTTTCATTCAATCATGGAGGTATGATGAACCACGATATCGCGTACGCAATATCATAGCCACCACACAATATCGCATACGCGATATCATGTCCTACCTCATCTTCTATAAATAAGAGACGGTGCCCTTGGTTCCAATGCAGTTAGATTTAGACCCTTAGCCAGATTCTTGTAGTTTTGTTATTCGAGAGAGAATTATTTCTGTGTGCCCGCAGTAGGAGTCATAGAGTGAACAGATCTTTATTCAAGTAATTTGTACCTGAGCACAATTTTATGTACAGCAATAAAGATGAACTTTATGATAAACCTTGCAGCATACATATTAAGCTAATTAGTAATTAATGATTGTTTAACGCTTTCCTAGTTAATTAATATCTCTCCCAACCTTCAACCCCCTTAGTTAAATACACTCAGTACAATTGCTTCGAGCATGCATGTAGCGCTTGGTAACCCAGTAACGATTAGCATTTGGTAATCCCAGCAACGTTGCACTGATTCAGGATATGTACGACAAGTGGGAATGGATACTGGTGTTAGGGACATTTAGAACTTAGTTAATGAAGAGTTAATGTAAGTTAGTCACTTAGTTCTCTCTCCCTCTCCTTTATTAGTAGAAGACATAAAAAGCACAAAAACTATAAAAATCATATACCTCAAGCTTACTTAACCATACAACCGTGACAATATAAGTAAGTTTGGGAAGACAACGATTGATTAACCCTAAGTGTTCCATTAAGACACGTAAGCACTTAGTCCTTGGAGTTCGACCTGATCATGCGTGAAACACTCGTATTCGTATAGTTGAGTGTAGGGGTACCTCGCCACTCATCATGAGTAGTAAAATTAGAACCCCAAGATAATTGTAATTCTGGCCAAGAGGCCAATTACCAGTCCCGCTTAAGAGAGTCATTCTCTATCATGGTAAAATAATTTTATCCTCATAATAGTTAAGGGGGAACTTTCTTAATCACATTTTTTTCTAGACTTTGCCATGGTAAATAAATAATTATTGTTATAAAGCTAAGATAAGATATGAACTTTTTCACAAAAATTATTATTTGTGAGAGTCCAACTACTTTGTAACTTGGAGTTTGTTGGAAAATCAATTCTCTAAGATTTTTTTAATTTGAAAAATATTAAAAATTCTTTGGACCAAATAATAAATATATATCACAAATATATAATTAAACAACTACATGTATCTCAGCATTGCCTCTTAGAATCAAGCCCAGGACAGGAAAGGACTTTGACAATTATGTTAGTTTCAAGCCCAGGACAGGAAAGGACTTTGACAATTATGTTAGTTTCAAGCCCAGGACAGGAAAGGACTTTGACAATTATGTTAGTTTGGTGGCCATTCAATAATGTTAGTTTCATGCTCAACATTGCCACCAAACTAACATAATTGATCAAAGTCCTTTTAATAACCTTTCAGTAACCTTTAGTTAGTTTGACAAGTATCTCAGAATAACCTTAGTTTGGTGGCCATTCAATAACCTTTCCTTTCCAATTATGTTAGTTTCGTGCTCAGCATTGATCTCCAATTATGTTCGTTTGGTGGCCATTCAATAATGAGCACGAAACCTTCCTTACGTAGTCACAGTACAGCTAGCATACACTAAGTGCAATGACAGGAAAGCGAAAATTTCATTAAGTTCAGCGCGACTGCAACGAAACGGAAAGGATAAATAACCTAGCACAGCAGCAGACAGGAACACAAACGGCTGTACCGTAAAAGAAAGCCCGCTATATTTCATTCACGTGAAATTTACCTCGGATGGCCGCAGGGCTGGCATTTCAGAATTTTCCAACCTGGACGTGTTCGTCCTGCAGGTTTAAATTATGTGGTTCATATACGTTATCAAATCGCATCTACTTTCATATACCCGTCAAATTCCAGGACTGGGTAGCCGTTCAAGGTAGCAAGAACGGGGCCCAGAAAGCTACACAAAACTGCCCGTGGCCGATGCCAATATGACGACGTCCACATGCTGGTTTCCAAATGACGCCTCGTAGTTATTGGTATGCAGTGTTTGGGGATGGGACTGTGGCACCCTGTTATTCATGTATGTTAATTAAGTGCATGAGCGTTAATTTTGTCGTATAAGGTGTCAATTCCGCATGCTAATTTAATCAGCGCAAAATCCAGAATGGTCGTCATCACTCTCCGCAAACGTTTGGTTCCGAGAAAATTTCGTATTTTCCTGCTCTTAACATGTTATATACAAACTTATTATACAAAATTTCGTCATCACTTGCTCTGTTATATATGATGTTATATACAAACTTATTATACAGGCATTTGATGTTTTTATAAACATGCAAAAATAATACAGGCAGGTGAAAGGTCAAAAACGTCATCCTAAAATTCCAAGCCTATGCTCTCTGCCTTCCTTGAGCTTGCAAGGTTTGAGTAAGTTGTATATAAGCTATTTTCATAAAGTTTTAGTTAAGGATTTTTAATTTCAAAGTTTTAAGTAATAGGTTTGATTTTAGTAGGCAATGCTGAGTTATACGGTTCAAATTGGACTCTATGTTTTAGGATGTACCTATATCGCAATTATTTTAGGGTTTTAACATAAAATTTTGATTAAAAATAAATAGTATAATATAAGCTAAGATGAGTTATATTGCAAGGTTGAAATTCTATTTTTTAGTTTAGGTTTTTTTAGATAATTTCAAGTTTTTTCTTTCTTTTAGCATGAAATAAATTCAAAATAAATTAAATGAATTAAAGGATTTTAAGGCTATTTACATTATCTTATATAATTTTACTCCTATTTTCTCCTATTTTCTCATAATCAAGTAACTTTATTCAGTACAAGTCTCTACAAAGGAGCACTTCTTTTTAGTTTAATTTTGGTTGTTATTTGAACCTTTCTTCAATTCGTCATTGGAAAGAAGTGCATTTGTGAAAAGATGCTTCTTTCTTTGTTATTGACATGGAAAAATCCCTATGGGGGACTATCCTTGGAATCCTTGGAACAACCCAAGGCATCATGTGGTCAACTTCTATGTGTCTAGATAACATGAAGTACATATATAATGCATGCTACTAGGCTGGGATATCAAGTAACCTCTTTCTAGCATGATCTTGTCTATGACTAGGTACACCTAAGACATGGTTAATAGCTAACATGAAACTTTTAATTCTCTAAAACTACTCTTGTGTAATAGTGGATTGGGATACCAAGTATCCTTTCATAGTATGATCTTATCTATGACTACATACCATAAAGGCATGTTTGATAGTCATTGGAAAGAAGTGCATTTGTGAAAGGATGCTTCTTTCCTTGTTATTGACATGGAAAAATCCCCATCGGGGAGTCTTTCTCTTCATGTTATTTCTATCCATCATTTTTTTCCATCCTCCTGAAATCATAAATGCTGTTCACTCCAATAAATATGAGGAAGTACATCTTAACCTACAAAGGAGAGTGCTAGAAAGGATTTTGATGTGGTCTGAAAATTGCAAATAACTTTTATATAAATTGTATTATATTTTTCCATTTAACTAAAATCATAAATGCTGTCCTGAAAATTATAAATGTTACCTTTTCTTTCCATCGTATTATATTCAAGCATATTATGCAGGTATGCATAATTAATGTTTTTCAAACATTGTTATACGTTTTTAAAAACGCGAAACACGGAAAAGAAAACCTAAAACATAGCGGTAAAATCTTAAAAATTCCGAGCCTGAATTGCAACCCTCACTGGGTGCCCTCGAGGCGCCAGTTATCGGTGACTTCAGGGTTTGACTGAGATTCTGGGAAACCTGAAGGTTGCAGACACGGGCAGGTTCCATTTCCCATTTTAACGAAATTGGAATTTCCATCTTCAGAGCTCCAATATAGTAGCATTTATTCACCCATATCTGCAATGAGCAGTACACTTTATCCACCGATCTTTCCGACAGACAGAGTAATCAATCAAGCGTTTTTATGGCAAGACAAGGAGCGGCAACCAACAACCGCAGGTTCCATTCCATCGAAACGGGGCCCGGTCCAGCGCCCTTCTTCAATGATGCCACCAAGCCCCACGACACCGAGACCGCCACGCATTCAAAGTGTCTTAAATTCCGACCACCTAAACGGCCAGCTGTATGCCCAACTCCATGCTATTTAATGGTGCAAACGGGATTGGCCTCAGAGCACTGAGCGGCCACATTTTGGGAACAGTGGTCAACGGAGAGAAAGCAAAAACCAAGAAAGAGAGACAGAGAGAGAGAAAAAGCGGATGGACCTGCTGGATGCTTTTGCGCAGCTGCTTGTGCCATTGGCCGTGACGGTGGCAATAGCGCTGAAATGGCTGCGGTATCGGCGCAGCCGGTGCTGCTACTTGGTGGATTACAGCTGCTACCACCCGCCGGACGAGCGGAAGTTGAACACGGAGGCGAGCATCTACTACACGGTGAACCTGGAGCCTGTCTTGGCGGAGCGCCTGGACCTGCAGTGGCGGGTTCACCTGCGCTCGGGCCTGGGCGAGGAAACCTGCGTCTCCAGATTCATCCTCTCGGACAACCGCCACGCCACGCTGGACGAGGCCCGCGAGGAGGTCGAGGAGGCCTTCACGGCGGTGCTGGACGACCTGTTCGCCAAGACGGGCGTCAAACCGGCGCAAATCGACATCCTCATCGTCAACATCAGCACTTTCAGTCCGGCGCCGTCGCCGGCGTCGTGGGTGGTCCACCGCTACAAGATGCGGGACAATATCAAGGCCTTCAATCTCTCCGGCATGGGCTGCGCCGCCAACGTCATCGGCGTAGACATGGCCCGGGATTTGTTATCCCTGAACCCCGAATCGTACGCCCTCGTGGTGGGCACCGAGACCATCACCATCAACGCCAACTACGCCGGACGCGACAAGTGCATGATGATCACCAACTGCCTCTTCCGCGTCGGCGGCAACGCCGTGCTGCTCTCCAACCGCGCCGGCGACGCCCGCCGCGCCCGGATGCGCCTGCGCCGCGTCGTCCGCACCACCTACGCCGCCGCCGACGACGCCTTCGGCTGCGTCGTGTCCACCGAGGACGACGCCGGAATCTACGGAATCTCCCTGCAGCCCTGCCTTATCCAGGTCGCCGGCGAGGCCGTGCGCCGGAATCTGACCGAGCTCGGCCCCAAAGTTCTGCCCCTGCGCGAGCTGCTCCGTTACGCCTACTACAACATGCTGCTCCCGCGCCTCCGCCGGCGCCGGAGAACCGAGGAGCAGCCGGCGCCGGCGCCGTACGTGCCGAATTTCCGGTCCGCGTTCGAGCACTTCTGCATCCATCCCGGCGGGCGCGCGGTGATCAACGGCGTGGGCAGGAATCTGGGGTTGACGGACTACGATCTGGAGCCGTCGCGCATGGCGCTTCATCGGTTTGGGAACACGTCCACGTCCGGGATTTGGTACGAGGCCGCGTATTTGGACGCCAAGCGGCGGCTACGCCGCGGGGATCGGCTGTGGCAGATTGCTCTGGGTTCTGGTTTCAAGTGTAATTCTGCTGTCTGGGAGGTGCTCCGGGAGGCCGATCCGGAGGCTGGCAATGTCTGGGATGATGTTATTCATCGTTACCCCTGCAACACCAGGAACCGCTTCACCCAGGAGTATTGCCGCGAAATGATCAGTTATTTCCAGGAGCGCGAGCTGGGAAAGAATCCTCCGCCACCGCAGATGCCAGGCAGAGCTGACTAGGTATCTTCTTCTTATTCTTCTTCTTCTTCTTCTGTTGCAGCAGGCATATTCTGAGTGTCTCGAATGTAAGATACTATAGATCGACAATTCTATTCTATTCTATTCTAGTCTAGGGGGCTTCTGCGTTGTGGCTAACCGGTGGTGGGATTGGGTTAGTCTGCATGAAATGTCGTGTCCCATTGATAAGGGCTTGGGTTTAATCGAGGAGTGTGTGTCTTTTGTTGTTTTGCTGGTATGGTAAGATTTGCGTCTGTATTTACATGTATATCTGCTGCCCATGCCTATTGCATTCAACGCCTGTTGCTGCTCTGTTTACTTCGTTGTGCTGTTCTACTACCTACCCCTGTCATTTGATGGAGTCAGCTGGCTTAGATTCGTAATCGATGTAGTTGCAGACTGGCAGGGCCTTTACAGTTGTCTGTAAAAGCGAGTGTTTTTTTCCCAATTCGCGACACGCGATACCGAGATTGGGAAAGGGCTCAGTGTTCGAAACTCGAAAAGGCTGTGTTTTGACTGTTTCCGTCTGCAGGGGTTGTAAAGGTTTGTTTCGTTTCGACTGTACGTGAAGATTTGACAGCCGAGCTATGTAAAGTGGAAAAGACGAGAACTCAACTAAACATATGCAACTCTTTTACGGTGGCCCGTCACGGCGGGCAAATGATAGTATTGTAATTTAGTGCGTCCACGAGAAATTTGTTATACCGTGTTGCCAGTTTTTTGCGCCTGCGACAATTTCGTGTGCAGACACGTGAGTAAAGTGAAGGCAAACCGTTAACATACGCTTAGATTTGTTATTTCTTTAATTACAAACACTATTTTTTTTTTCAATTCGACGATGCAATGTTAGTATTTACCTATAGATATTTGAAATATAGTTAATGTAAAATTATTGTTCATCTCTGTTGCTGTTGTTAATATCTAATTTATATTTCGCTAACATGTGAATGTTCATCCCATGTTATAAATATTGTTATAAAAAAGATTTGAAAGTAGTGTGTTTGGCTTATGCTTTCTTCTTTCCCATTTGCTGCCATTAAGAAATTCTCTAAGGTGACAAAGATCACAAAGATCCAGGAGCTTGTTTCTTGCTGAGGGTTTTCTCATTTTTCCCTTATTTTATTTTTTTGTTGTGATCACAAATGATTTAAAACTCACAGATGAGAGGCCAACTCATCTAAAAACAGAAAAAGCTTGCCTGAGAGGGTATAATTAAATTGGAAAATGGATAGAGAAATAGTGAATGGATATGGATGAGTGATTCCGTTTTTAGTTATTTTCTTTCTTAGTCAAACAGTCAATATCATCTTTTTAAAGTCATCTCCACCAATTCATAAAGATATAATATATATATATATATCTAAGCTAATTTATAAAATCTAGTAGCCATCATACTAAGGCTTTTGGTTGTGGCCGTATGAAAAATAATATACTTTAGGAAACAATTTCTATTTAGACTACATCATTGTGCATAGCCAAAGCTTTGTGAATGACTAAATTCTTATGTGAAGGATTAGAATGTTTTTGCTAATGCTAGTGAGGAAATATTGGTACAAAAATTGGTCTAAAAGTTCCATTCCAATACCCAAGTTCATTAAGACATTATTGTTGGTGCCAACACTCCCATGCCAGCATGGGGCCTTGATTAAATAAGTTCTAGTTTATTAATAGTAAAAAAATCCTATGGTTTTACCTCATTATCTTGTAATGAAATTGGTTGCAAGTTTGAGTCACAATTTAGAAATGGCTCTATTCCTTAATAACTATCATGTTGGCAATACATCATAAAGCATATCTACAGTCATTCTTTGGTTTGACAATCATAGTTAAGCGGGAAACATGATAATTTAGAGAATTTGAAGAACTTGCAGAGGAGTTTAATGATAACTTAAATGTGACTTTATGTGGCAACCTTTACCTAACAAGCTAATGAGATTATCACTTATGCAACCTATCACTATATTTTGTTAATAAAAAAATAAAACAAAAATAAATAAATAAAAGAAGCGAAAGAGTTAGTGATGAGTGGTGAGGTACCTCTACACTCAACCATACGAATACGAGCATTATGCGTGATCTGGTCAAACTCTAAGGACTAAGTGCTTATGCATCGTTACAGAACAAGGATGGGTTGGACGATTGTTATCTTCCCAAGCTTACTCGTATGGCATGATTGTATGGTTAAGTAAACTTGAGGTATATGATTTTTATGCTTTTTTTTACGTTTTATGTCCTGGTGCTAAAGAGGAAAGAAGTGAATTAATTGAATAACTAATTTAAATTAACTAATCAGTTAGGTTCTAACTAGTCCTAACACCAGCATCCGTTCTCACTTTCCATACACATCCTAAACTAATGCAACACTACTGGGATTACCAAACACTAATCGTTAGTGGGTTACCAAGTGTTCCACGCATGCTCAAAGTGGTTGTACTAAGTGTGTTTACTTGTGAAAATTAACGAATCAATAAAAGCAACATTAATTAACTAATGAAAGCATTAAAGAACTGTAAATAGCATTAAGGGTGAGGGATAAGCTATTCTAAATGCTGCAAGGTTTATCACAAAGTTCATTTTTATTTCTAGACGTAAGGTGTGCTAAGGTACATAATGCTTGAATAAAGATCCATTTGCTTTATAACTCCTACTGCATGGTAGGATCCGATATCACGGGCGCGATATCACAACCCTGATATTGCAACTCATCATACCCCCATGATTGAATAAAAACGCGTCCTCGAGTTCCTTATATAATATTGGGAAGGTATGGGATTATTAACTGAATGACAACTAACGATGACATGGAATGACAAACTCAGAGTGCCCGAGGAATAGATCGACAAATATATTACAGCATTGGTGTTCATACCCATTGTGGTGAACACTGTACATATATGATATCTAGACCCTCATTCGACAGCTTTGAGAGAGAGAGAAAGAGAGAGAGAGAGAGAGAGAGAGAGAGAGAATAAGGCACGTTGCTACTGATGTTGAAACTATGCACATCATTGTTCATCCATAGCTACATGTCCAAACTTGTTCCTTGTGTAAACAATCTAGCTCTAGTCCATCCTGAGTGCTCCTACTTATCCTAGTCCATTGTTCGTGTAATCATCATCTGCACACACAACACACTCACGAATTAGCAAGGGTAGATAAAACCTAATGCAACTGATACCTTGCCTCGATATAAAGAACATTGGCTAGGTTGTGGGTATGGTAGATACTAGGTGAGAGGTTCATGACTAATAACTACCCAAGGTGTAGGGGTAAGATAATTAGGGAATGGAAAAATTTGTGACAGGGCCCTCACGACTATGAGCGAACCTTTGGTAGCAATAGCATGGAAAACTTTAAAGAACAAGAAGGATAAGAGAAACAACAATGGTGAAGCCAATAAAACAAAAGAAAAAATGGATGTTATTGATGGGGTGAATGAGAAATAGTTGATTGCGAGAAATGTTGAAGGGAAAGAGCTTAACAATTGCACCAAAAAGGAATGCCAATGGGTCCTCCCCAAAGTAGGCTCATGCCTTGAATGCCCTAACAAACCTACAAACCAAAGAGTCCATAGGCTCTTGGAATGACATATGGAAACAATGATTAAAAACTTACCCATAAGTGTTTTACTGAAGACTAACAATGTGTCGACCAAGATATAAACTCATCGTAAAACTGGCAATGAGGTGGAATGTGGAAAGCAATACGGAAAGAGGGGAGAGAATGGGATGGAGTCCCAAAATTAAGATGGTGTAAAGTCCCTTGTGTAATATGTGGTTAAGGTGACTTAATAAAATTCTATCCAAATCCATATTCAACTATCCATATCCAGTGACCTCGCATCAACACACTTGACCAACCCATCCTTCCAAAGTAACAAGAATGCATCCACAGAGCCACCACCATCCTAATAAGAGAAAAAGTAGAAAGTGAGAAAGGGCATTAGTTAGAGGGAAACTTTAGGCATGGGTAACATGTCTGTCCAGTGCCATAACCAATGCTTGTAGCCCATGTTTCTTTATTATGTCTAAGGGGTGTGTTTTGAATTCTCACCAGTTTTTTTTTTGTTTAATATGAATGTGAGAACCACACCATGCAAAGACTTATTTGATTTAGTTAACTCCCTAATATTTGGTCAAGAGTGGGATGGCAGAAAACCTATGAAAAACATCCAAGTACTCAAGAGAATAGCTAGCACAAACATGTCAAATTCCCTTGAGGTCACACCCTTTTCCATCCATTTGAATCTTTCCTTGGTTCAAAAAGTACTAAGGCATTAATTCATTAATAAGTTTTCCTAGAAAAGGGACAATACATTTCAAAAACAAGGGAGACCATAGAGTTGTATGGATAATTGGGTGACATGGACGCATTGCCTATTTTATCAAAAGAAACCATATCTTAGCATCAACATTAAAAGTCAAAGGTAAAAACCAAGCATTACCAATCAACACTTATTATAATACAACCCACCATCATGAGCACTTATTATGTGACGAATAAAAATAAATCAAGCAAAGGAACAGTAAAAAATGTTAGCGATGGTATAAAAAAAATAAGTAAAGATGAAAAATGTGTAGAACAAAAATGTGTAAAACAAAAAAGGCAAAGGAACTGTAGGCTTAGAATGATTAGCATTGGTGGCCTTCTCCCCCATGACTGAATTAGAAGGAGGAGATCTAAAATAATGAGCAAGGTTATCTACCAACAGAGGTAGTATTAGTATTGGTTATTTTAGGCTCATGGAAGGGTTTGGTTTGCTCGATGTTGATCAATAACTTCTTATTTGGGCTTTCAGGTTTGTAGATCATCATGGCCCTTGAAGGAAAAGTTTCATGAGTGATATAAGGTTCTTCCCACAGTGTTTGAAATTTAGTTCGTTGCGGTACATGTGTGGGATTCCAATAAAGAACCTTATCTCCTAGTTGGTATTTGAATTTTCTAATCCTTAGGTCATGACATTGTTTGTTAAAGGCCTTATGTAGTTCGTTAGATGACAGGGCAGCTAATCAATTTTCATCTAGCAAGTTAAGGTTCATTAGTCGTTCTTTTTGTGCTAGATTGAGGTCAAGGTTAAGGTCACATGTTGTGGATAGTGTATGGAGTTCCACTTGAATAGGAAACATTAGAAGTTTACTGTACACTAACTCATAAGGGGAGTAGCCTATAGGAAGTTTTCATGTGGAGTAGTATGCCCAGAGAGCATCGTTTAGTTTGGTGCTCTAATCTCGCCTATACTTGCTAATGGTTCATGTCAATATTTTTGTGATCTCCCTATTGGTGACCTCAGGTTGACCATTCACTTGAAGATGATATGGCGCAGTCAGTTTGTGCTCAACTCCTAAGCATTGCATTAACTTTCGAAAAGTTGAACCTGTAAAGTGTGTACCATTATTAGAAATAAGTTCGCGAGGCATACCAAACCTATTTATGATTTGTTGTTGAACAAATCGTGTAGTGGTAGATGATGTATAGTCCATAAAAATGGCTACTTCTACCCACTTGGTAACATAGTCAATAGCAACAACAAGGTAGGCTTTTCCATTAGACATCAGTGTAATAGGCCCCATAAAATCAATTCCCCATATGTCAAAGGGTTCTAAAGGTTGAATCCATTGTTGCGGACCCTCTATTCAAGCAGTCATTTTCCCATCATGTTGGCAGTGCTCACAAGATTGGACGAAATGATGAGCGTCCTAGAACAATGTAGGCCAATAATATCCTACAAGAAAGATTTTTATGGGTATTCATCTCTTCGCATAATGACCCCCACAAGGGCCCTCATGAGTGTGTTGGAGAACTTGCAATTGATCTACTTCAAGAACACACTATCGAACCAAGCCATTGGGACATATCTTATAAATGTGTCCATTGATTTCCATGAAATATTTGGCTCGGTGAAGAAACTATTGTTTCTTTTTAATGTCTAACCCTTGTGGTGTTTCTTGTGTAAGAAAATAAGTGAGAATACTATTATACCAATTTGTATCAGTGGGTAAGTGATTGTTTATCACACCTACAAAGAGGAGTTCATCAGGGAAATAGTCAAAAACTGGATATTCATCCTCTTTATTGTCTCATCGCAACCGAGATAAATGATTAGCAACAACATTCTCGGTGCCTTTACGATCGATCATCGTAAGATCAAGCTCTTGTAAGATCACAAGCCATCATATGATGTGAGGGCTCACCATTGGTTTATTCATTAGGAATTGGATTGCACTATGATCCGTATGTACAAATATCTTATAGCCCAATTCATAGTATCTAAATTTTTCTAGTATAAACACCATAGCTATTAATTGTTTTTTTGTTGTTATGTAATTGAGTTGTGCACCAATGATACTTTGACTTGCATAGTGGATGTAATATGGATATTTTTGGTCATCTAATCATGTAATAACAACTCCTAAGGCAAAGTTGAATGCATCAATCATTATGTGGAATGATTTGGACCAGTCAGGAGCTTGCAGAATAGGCATTTCTACAAGCTTCTATTTTAAGTTTTGGAAGGCTAACTTGCATTCCTTGGTCCATTCAAAAGGTACGTCCTTCTTTGTTAGTTCTACCAAAGGTTTCGTAATCCTTGAAAAGTTCTCAATGAAGCATCTATAATAGCCAATATATCCAAGGAATGATCATATGTCTTTTACAATTTCAGGTTGCCGAGTGATTCCTTGGATGACCTTAATCTTTTTAGGATCTACTTCTATCCATGTTTGTGAAATCTTGTGCCCTAATACAATGCCTTCTTGGACCATTAAATGGATTTTTTTCCAATTGAGCCTTAAGTTGGTTTCTACACATTGTTTTAGTACTTTCTCTAATCAGTTCAATGCTTATTCGAAGTCTACTTCATAGGTGGAGAAATCATCCATAAAGACCTCCACACCTTTTTCTATTTGCTACTGAAAGATACTTAGAACCAAACGTTGAAACATTTTTGAGGCATTGCACAAGCCAAACAACATCTATTTATATGCAAATTTCCCCTTAGGACTTGTGAATGTAGTCTTGGCTTGGTCTTTTGGTGCTATTTGAATTTGATTATATCCACTGTAGCCATCCAGAAAACTATAGTAGCAATGCCTAGTAATGGTATCTAAGACTTGGTCGACAAATGGCAATGGGAAGTGGTTTTTAAATGTTTCCATGTTCAATAGCTGAAAGTCTATACACACCCTCCATTTACCTCCCTTTTTGGGCACAATGACTAACAAACTAACCCATTCACTATCAGCAATGGGATAGATGAACCTAGCTTTTAGAAGTTGTTCAGTTTCTTTTTTAACCACTTGCTTAAGCTTTGGGTTTAGTTGCCTCTGTGATTGTCATCGAGGTTTCATCGAGAGGTCAATGTAAATTCTATGTTGGCATATCCTAGGATCTATTCTAGTTAATTTGGGATATGACCAAGCAAAGGCTTTCGACCATTTATTCACCATTTTCATTAGTCTTCCTTTTTGTTGAGGAGTGAGCTTAGTGTTAATGATTATTGGTTTTCCATTTTTGAGAAATGTATACTCCATACTAGTGGGAAATGGTTTTAATTCAAGGGGCTTTTGCTTGAACTCATCAAAGATTTCCAACTTCCCCCAGTTAATATTTTCAATGTCAGGACTTAGAAGTTGGCGATGGACTTGCTCTAATGTATCTAAGCTATCAATGTAGGTGCAAGCCAAGCTCTCAATTGGTTCCATGCATATAGTTGAATCATTCTCTTGGTCAGCTGTTAGCCATTGGGTCCTTCCTATCTTATGGCTGCTACATACAAGCATCTTTGTATGTTAGTTATTGGTGCACACTAGTTGCATGCAGGCAATGTTAAACATTGTACAAACCAGGACTTCTGCATGCAATTACACTTTGTGTCACTATATGCGATGCATGGAACTTTCTTATTCTTGATCTTTCCAAATGTATTTTTCTTTGATATTTTTAGGGAAAGATCACATATTCCTAGGCATGTGTCAATTGTGGTTAGCCATGCTATTCGCATTATGATTGGGAAGTCCTCCTTACAGTTGTTGACTTAAATCACTAGGAAATTAGCTGGATACAACCATCAACAAACAATGGTGACAATGTCCTCCACGAGTCCTAATGGGATAGTGATGGACTAGTTGGTCAACTCTAAATGTATGTTACTCTTTTTTAATGGAAGTAGGTTCCAAGATTTGTACATTTCCTAAGAGAGTAAGTTAACACCAAAACCTAAACCCAAAAGAGCCTTGCAAGGTTTGTTCCCAGAAATTTGCAAATATATAAGAGGACTTCTAAGATCAGAGAATTTCCTACGAAGGCATCCAACTTTAATCCAATTGGTAATTGCATTAGTTAACATGATCATATGCATTAAGTGCAGTCTTTGGTTCAAAGGAAGCTTCAAAGATTTGAATGGTGGTGAGGCATTTGGAGAATTTTCTACTTGTGGTTGTAAGGAATTAGATGGACTGTTGGTTCTAAAGAAAGGTCTCTTCTTTATGTGGTTGTCTGAACCAATAGTAGTATAAGGGTTAACAAACCTTATAGCATTACATTACTGGGGTTGGGCAGGGAGCTCACCCTGCATAGCTGGAGTGGGTGGTAATGGGACTAAGGGTGGAATAGGTGCAGTTGAATGAGAAGGTTATTACGTTTGTGAAACCTCTCCTCTAGGAGAAGGAGTTCTATAGTACTTGCCGATTTGGTAGTGAGATTGAGGAATAACGTGACTAGTAGAGTCACGTGGAGAGATTGGCTACTACACGTAGTATCCATATGGGTCAGGCTGATGGTAAGGGTATTGTTGACATGGTGGTAGCATTCCCCATGATTATGGGTGTTTCCATTGTTGATACTATTCATGTGATTGTGGTGGAGTTCCACTTGGATAATATGTCAAGGGTTGGTAGAACTATCTTGGGCTACCTTAAGGATAAGGTAATCTTTAGGGTGTTTGCCATCAATTTAATTATGGATTTAGTGCATACACCCCAGACTCCTGCAGATGTGAGATTATTGGGCAACATCCCTTAGGATGGTCATTTGACATATCTCACAGTCACCATCATTGTCTGTATTTGAATCCACAACCTCTTCAACAATGGTAGCTTTGCCCTTACCTTTGTTACATGCATATTCAATTTCTCTCTTTTCTCCTTTCTTGGTCACTACATGGTTCCCTAGACTCCTCTACTATTTTGAGAATAGTTTGAAATCTATTATCTAGGGAGTCCCACATTTGGTCCACCTTTGCCGATACTTCTAATGTAATTTTTTTGAATGGGTAAGGTTTTCCTATTTACCATCTCTTCAAGTGGTGACTCTTCTTCATCCTTACAAAATCTAACTCCCTTCTTTTGGAGGGAAGGATCTTTGTTGTATTCCTCTGCACTCTCTCTTTTCCTTAACTCACCTTCCTCCTTGGTAACTTGCTCTAACAATCTTTGTACCTAATGGGCTTTAAGCTCAAATAGTCTTCCTTGGGCATAAGTCCCAAGGGTTCTTCGTGTTTTGTACCTAAGTCCATCTATGAGATGGTGTAGTTTTTCCCTCTGTGAGTAACCATGGCTAGGGCAACAATGTAATAATGCATAATATCAGCCCATGGCAACATCCAAGGGTTCGTGTCCTCCTTGTTTCCATCTGTGAATTTGCTTTTGCAAGTTGAACACTTGGGACTACATTTGATACTTATCATTAAATAGTTCTAACATGGTACACCACTAGTGAATGGATTCCAGTTCTAAGGACCGGTACCAGCTTTCTGCTTCCTTGATCAATGTCTATGGAAAAAACTTAAGCCACTCGTTTTCTATGTTTTGCAAGGCACATGCATCATGAAATGCTTGAAAATGATTTTGAGGATCAGTGTTGTATCCCCCTTCAAATCATGGGATATTGTTCATATCCAATCTTTTGATCCTGCTATCTTTTTAGTGCCTTGTTGGGATTCTAACAGCCTCAATTTTATCTAGCATACTTCGGGTAGCAAGTAGGGATTCATCGTGATTGTATTCTCTATGGCATCTATGATGCCTATGCTATTCCCTACTCTTCCTCCTTTTACAGTGTGTTTCTCTAGAATGCCCTTATCTCCTTTCTTGACTGTTTTATCTATTATTCTTGTTTTGCCTATCATTATCCTCAGGGTCTTTCCCTCTACAATTGCATTCTGATCCTGAAGGAGATGGGGAAGGAGATGATGCAGGTGAAGAGGGAGGAGGATCATCACCATGATGGTGCCTACTACCTTCTCTTTAATGGTCGTGGCCTCGATCGTGGTTACGATCAGAATGTCCATCTTTGTCATGTTTTTGTGTTTCTTTTTTGGACCCTTTGTATCTGTTGATACCAAAATTTGGGTTATGGATAGTTGAGTGAAAATTTTGATACAAAACCCCTTGATTGAAGTCAATGGGAGGAACATCATTGTGTGGAAGACCTCCTAAGGTAGGTTCACCACCCTCATTTTCACCTATGACATATGGGACATCCTGCGACCACTTCCCCTTCATAGATTTATGATGTCTCTCCTGTTGTAAGTCCCTTTGATGTTGTGCCTCTGTGGGTCGATACTCTCTCGAGTCGTGTTCATGCACAACATACTTTGCTTGTACGTTTTGCATACCAATTCGTGTGAAAGCATGAAGAGGGATGCTTGGGACTGAACAATCGAGAGGTAACACTATGTTACCTTCTAATTCACGCCAATGTAGTTGTTCATCTTGGTGGAGGATAAAGGTATAGTTTTGTATATACTCATTGGGATGAATGTATACCACACGAAACTATTGGGGCACTGGCGGGTCATCATGTGTACTATGCCTCTGATTGTTTGTTGTGTCAGACCTAGGCAGTGAAACACTCTTGTAAGAAGAAGGAGACATGATTAATTCTATGGTCCTACCTAAAGAAAGAACACTTTCGATGTTGTGGAGGGTTCCCACTACTATTGACAGCAGCAGCACAAGTAACGTTCATGGGTTGGTGCTATGGTGCAAAGCCTTCTAGCACAACTGTTGGCGATGTAGAAGAGGGTGAAGTATGAGAATATTGAGGTTGAGGAGAAGTGTAAGGTACATGAGGTGGTGATTTTGTTGGAGAGGACATGGGTGGATAGTACTCAGGAGAATGATAATAATGAGGTGAGGTAGAGGATGTTGATCTTGTTGGAGAAACAAGGTGTTGAACATAATAAGAATTTGGTGTTGGCACATATGAAGGGTATGGTTTAGTTGGTGGTGGCCTCCCCCATGATTGAGGTTTTTGCCACTGTGGTTGAACCCAATATTTTTGTACAAAATCTGGATGTAACATTCCTCCCCAATGCTCATGTAAATGTGATAAAACTAGACATTGGGCTTTGGGGTGATCGTACAAACAGACGTTACATTGATATGTGAAATTGGTAGTTGAGTTCTTATTCTTATTATCTTCTACCCTTTGTTTCGAATGTTACATGGTGTCCTATCCTATTTCGTGATTTGGCATAGTTCTTTCTCTAATAATGTTGGCATATTCTCCACATCTCTCATGTACCCAGTATGTCATCTTATTGATCTTTGCCTCAATTTCATCTAGTGATTGTAGGATTAGCAAAGATGATTCCACCTCCTTGAAGTGAGTTGATTTCTCCTCTTCATGATCATAGACCCTGGTTAAGTTGAGATTTTGGTCCTATTGAGAACTTTCAACATTCTCCCATTTGGCTATTTCTCCTTCTTCTTTTGCTACCCACTTAATAAGCTCTTGGAATTGATGGGTTTGTAGCTCATATAGTTGACCTTAGGCATACATCCTTAGGATCTCCCTTGTTTCATTACAGAGCCCATCTATGATATGGTACATTAGCCTTTCCTTGGAGAACCCATGGCTTGGGAAGTTGTTTAATAGTGCATAATATCTTTCTAAGGCCATGTCCAAGGGTTCATGTTGTGCTTGTTTCCATTCTTAGATTTTTCTCCTCAAGGTTGACACTCTCTCATAGGTTTGATATCTTTCATTGAAGAGTTCTACCATTGTTGGCCAACGTCGAATTGATTTTGGTTTTAACAACCTATACCATGCTTTTGCTTGGCCAACGAGCGTTAGAGGAAAGAGCTTAAGTTTTTTCCATCCATTATCAATTTCATTCCATGCACAAGCATCATGGAAGGCTTGTAGATGATGTTGGGGATCTAAATCATAGCCTCCTGAAAACTTAGAAAAGTTGTTTAAGTCAAGCCTAGGTAGACGGCTTTCCTTACGATGCTTGTGGGGTATTCGAATAGCCTCTTGTATTTCTGTTAAGCTTGTAGTGGCCAGTAGGGATTCATTGTTGCTGGGTATGTTATGCAGTTGTGAGTTGGGACGATGTTGTTTGCGTTGATGCTCATAAGAGACCCCTACATTAGATTGGGTACTACAAACTTCATCTTCATTATCATATAATTTTTTGGTTCTCCAATGAGTTGTCCTACTAGTTGTTGCGTTGTCATAGTATTGTGAGAGAGACATTATTGTGAATCATGTGTGACTTAATTGAATTTAGTTTAATTTCTTTTCTAAAGGATATATCATTAATACTTGTTACAACGATCTTGTATGATATAACTAATCTTGATAACTAGCACCATCCCCGGCAATGGCACCAATGATGAGTGGCGAGGTACCCCTACACTCAACCATACAAATATGATCGTTCACGCATGATCCGATTGAACTTCGTGGATAGGCTAGTTGTGGTATCTAGATAGTTACACATTGATCATAGTTCGCTATCTTCCCACTTGGACTAGTAGTTTCTTTATCACATATGGTTTAGTCCAGAGTGAGGCATATGATGTGATCCTAAACTAGTCCTACTTCTAGAGACAATGGAAAATAATCTTGATTAGACTAATAAGCAATAGGAAATGAAGTCTAAGCTAGCCTAAGTGTGATGAGCATCTGTTCCTTAATCATCCGCATGCATCTTTGACCTTGTGCATGACTACTACTAGGATTACCAAGCGTAGATCCTAGGTACGCTATTGGGTTACCAAGTAGTCACACTTAAATGCTCGTGGTTAAGTTGTACTCATTCCGCAGTTAACAATAAGAATAGTAAATGATGGTAAAGAAATATTAACTAAGAAAATAATAAATAACAATAATAATTAATAATAATAATTAAATAATTAAAACTAAGTGAATGCTACAATGATGAAGTAATATTAATCTTTATTTTCGGTCATGTGCACGTCCAAGTACGTCACACTCAAATAAAGGTGTCGTACAATTACAAGCATCACACTGTAGGCATGCACTTGGGAAAATAGTCTAACTCCTACAAAAACAAACTGCAAGGGCTTTGCTACAACTACTAGAAAGATGCCTAAGTGCGGCGGGTGCACACTTATTTATAGCTAAAAATAGACTTTGCGTAAATGGGGCTGCGTCAACGCATGGGTGGATGCATCGACGGGGCTGCGTATACATGGCCGCATATATGGGGCCCTATATACATAGCCTAGTTAACACAGCCCCAATATCGGGGGTTCGATAATAGGGCTCCAATATTGGGACTCATCAAATAACAGGGCTCTGATATCGGAACTCATTAGATAACAGGGCTTCGATAACAGGGCTCCGATAACTAGGCTCTGATAACTAGGCTCTGGTAGACCATGACTCATCATACTCCCATGATTGAATAACAACTCATCCTTGAGTTAAAGAAAGTGAGGAAGTTCAATTGATTACACAGTGGATAGGTATGGGATTATTAACTAACTAGGAATTTATTCATGCCGCAATGGAGGATTAAACAAAATTTGGACACAGATAGAAAAAACAAAACTTGTGGAACTCATGGGGTTCCCAGTAGTGGTGGCTCATCCATGGGTACCTTCCCTTTGTTCTGCGCCAGGCTTTTGAGATTGATACCCTTGAAGAAGTGTCTAGCATTTTTTCTTTTTTATCCATGGATTATGAGCTATCCATACCGATGTTCCAATGTTTGATGGAGTTGACACTTTCCATGGATGCAGCAGCTACAGGAACACTTGATTGGCCTAAACATGCATGCCACAAATAGTTGTCGTTCCTCTTCATAGGCTCAGGCCCTAACCTCTTCTCCTTTTTCTTGGATAGATTATGTAGTAACAGGAGTTCCATGATGGATGCTAAATGATTGTGCCTTCTGCTCTACATGTTCTTCATGAGGTCCTTAGCCTCTATCTCCCCCAGGTTGTTCGGTTGCACCTTGAGAAGGTCCTCCTTATTGCCTTCTTTTAGAGGCCATCTATAATCACACAAAGATCAATTTTTAGTAAGGTTATTGAAAAAAGGTTCAATGATTTCATACATTACTCATTGCCTTTAATAAATGTTGAATTCTTTGCTTAGTGTGATTTTAGAGTTAGAAATTTTTTCAAGGAAGTGGCTCTAAAAGTTTAATGTCGAACTTGGTTTGTTTAGGTGACACATAAAAGGACCTGGTTTTGAGGAACATTTGATAAAATGATGACAAAGGAAAGAATAGATTTGACAATGAAATACTCGGAGGGTATAAGATGATTTGGTGGTGTGCAACACGTACAAATTACAAAAATTACAAAAGAAAGTTCCAACCTATAATGCCCTTGTGTAACCACACCTTAAAATATCTGTAGGCACTAGAAGGATTAAATATAATCTATGCTGATGCAACAAAACACACACATGTTAATACCACCATGATGAGATATGAATTCAATGCTATACAAGACACGAGTCACAATTACATGAATAGTAAGATGAGATGAATTGTAGAAGGGATTGTAGAGATTGGGACATTAGGTAACTGACCCAGGGCACAATGAATTCTCAGTGTAAGGCATGATTAATGTGTCATTAACCTATCACTCAAAAATCAGGATCAAGTCTATTCCTCTAATCAGTGACATCGCATTCTTTTTTCCCAATGATAGACTACAATAAGAGCACCATGGTAGCAAGGTGTACGATCACTTGGAATTTTGTTCAAGGGAGGAGTGATTTGGAATTTCTTTACCCCACTTTGATCTTGATCTTTTCTTTTTCTTCTTCTCTTTTTTTTCTATGTGGCCACTTTGGCACACTCTTCTTGCTCTTTTTTTTTGAATTTTTACTCTAGAGAAGCTGCCTACCTTCAGGCATGGGTGCATGTCTTTCCAGTGGGACCCCCTAGAATAACATTGAGTTTCCTTGATTAAGTGCCTTTTGATTACTCTTACTCCCATTTTTCATTAGATCTACAAGGATCTTAGTACAACCAAACTGCATGATAGCACCTACAGATGTCACCAAGGAGAATCCACAAGTCCCCTTGATGTCACACCTTGGATAGTCCCTATGCCCAATGCCCAACCATATGAATTACAAGTGTTCAAATGTGATCTAGTTGAATTTTGTGGACTTATATACCTAAGTAACTAATATTCATAAACAATAAAGTATGTAGTTGTAAGTTGTCTTCCCAAATGCAACTTGTGTTAATCTATACGTATGATTAGGTGCAGTTGAGCCAAAATATATCTATTTTGATACTTTTTATTATTTTATATTCTTCTTGCTAAATGATTTAACACATGAAGATTTAATACTTAAGTTAAGTAACTAATTAATTGCTTCATTAACTAAATAGCCTAGCATAAAGTATCCATTCCATTTGTCATACATATCCTAAACTTATATTAGTGATGTTGGGTTACTAAGTGTAGAGTATTGGATGCACCAAGTATCCACTATTGGGATTACCAGGTGTTAATATATCATGCTCGAAGTAGTCATACATATGTTGCTTATGAGTAAGAATATTAATTACTTAAGAATAGGAATGTAAATTGCATATAAATTAAAGTGTTGAAAAGTAGAATTATGCTAGTTTAGGTGTTGCAATGGATGGAAGAAATTTCAATTTTATTACTATTCATGAAAATGTGTTTAGGTACATGTGCACTCGAATAAAATATTATATAATCTCTTAAATCCATATTGTCAGCACTTAGATGAAAAATATTCTAACTTATGTAGAATGAAACTATAAGAATTTCGCTAAGGATATGACCAAAATGGTGTCATAAATGCAAAGGGTGTGCATATTTTTATAGAAAATGACTACACTAGCATCAACATACCTACATCAATACACATAATATGCGTTGATAGGCATGCATCATGCCTAATTGATGGCTTATTGGATATGACATTTCACAAGCTAAGAGATTAAATAAATGTAATAAGGAAAATGTTTATTATTAAGGTTATTCATTATGCTATGTACTCAAGTTAGTCAATGCTTTTCTTGAGAATGTTATATCCTAGCTATCTAAAGTAGTGACATCCACATTTCATTTTATTTCATTGACTGTTAACTCACCCATAGTCACTCTATTCACAGAAGTGGGTTCTTGTATGATGCTTTAAAAATATGAGCATCTAGCATTGCTCCAACTGTAAGATTCTTGTGAGACCCATTTTTTAAGTTCAAGCTTACTTCAATCATAAGGTTCTTGTGGGAGACTTTTTCATTCTTTTTTATTTTAATTGAATGGGTTGCTTATATGGGCACTTGTCTTGTTTCATTTTATTGGATGCCTTTCCTACCTTAGATGCTAGACCCAATATAACACACCATTTTTTCAATATTGACTATTCAAGTAAGTAACTAATATAGACCATACACTTATAAACATTGGCCTATACTTAGTCTACCTCTTAAACTTATGGAACTTTGAGCCTAAGGAACATTGTCTTTAAGGAACAATAGGATTTATTATGCCAACTTAGTATTGTAGTGTGGTTTAGTCATGTTTGATTAGTATTTATTTTTATTATTATAAGGCTCACCCTTAGATGGATTTTTGGTTTCAACCTATCTATCTCAAGGTAGGAGAGTTGTCCTTTTCCCTTACATTCTAGACATGATGCTACTAAATTCTTTATAGTCCTAATGAAAATAGAATTTTCTATGACTCTCTACATTTTTTGAGGTAAGATTTATAGACTTTTAGTTATCCTTTAATTATTTTTACATTATTGAATAAGATATTTGATTATCTAAATTCAAATTACTCTCTATTATTTTGGCCACTAATTAATCACTCTCATCCTTTGGTTCTTCTAAAGGGTAATTAAGATCACTTAATTTTACTAACTCATTCTCTTCAGGCTCTTCTATTTGATGTTGATGATAATTCTGAAGTCTTTGATCATTTACTAGGAGTGAGTTAGATAGGTCTTCAATGGATGTGATGAAATATGTTGTTCATCTACTTTGATGTCGAGTATTCAACGTTGAGGTCTTGATGTAATGTTGAGGGGTATACGCTAGCCTATAAATATAGTGCCCAAGCTTTTGATTTAGCATTAGTTCTTGGTCATTTTTCAATCAAAGTAGTGAAGCTCTTGCAGTTTATTTTCTCTAGAGTTAGAATATTTTCTGAGTGCTCGCAAAAGAAGTTTAAGTGTATATGATTCTTTGTTCGAACACTGATGTACTTGAGCATAGTAGTGTGATGGAAATAAAAATTAACTCTTTTGAAAATCTTTGCAGCACTGAGAATAGATTAATGTTTTTTTAATGCAATTTACTTCCATGCACTTTACTTTATTATAGTTCAATTAAGCAATTTATTTTTAGTTATTAATGAACACAAGCATGACCACTTCGAGCATACATATAGTACTTGGTAACCTAGCAATGCTTAATGTTTGGTAGCCTAGCAGTACTATATGTATTCAGGATGTATCCAGGAAAGTGGGGAGGTTACTTGTGTTAGGCTAGATAGGTAGTAAATGAATTAGATCTTAAAGTACTCCACTTTTCATTCTTATTGTAGGCGATCAAAACTTATAAAATATAAAATTAAAAAAATTATGTACCTGAATTACACTTAAATAATACCCTCGAGCCTCACAAGTGTAGTTGGGAAGATAATGAATGTTCTCAATGCCCATTTTACTTCCTAGAGAAAACTAGTGTACTAAAGAGCTATAGGTCCATGGAATTCGACTAGATCACATGTAAACACCTTAGTGATTCGTATGGTTGGGTATAGGAGTACCTTACTACTCATCATTGGTGTCATTGCCAGGGACCTTCTGGTTCTTTCATGCACTATCTAGGATCTAGTGAAAAGTATTTAAATTGTTTGAATGAACCTTAGAGTCACATCACATCTTAAGATTACTATAACAATATTTAGAAGCACACTGTGATTTTTATTTTTCTAACTAAAAATGTCTTCTTCTCATAGGAGTGATTCTTTTCCCAAGTTTGATAAAGCTTATTAGCCAGTGCCTCAACAATATCGAATGGTATATGCTCATCCTAATGAGTATATACCCAATTTCACCTTCATCTTACATTGGGATGAATAACTGCGGTGGAATGACATGGAGGGCAACATTTTGTTGTAGGCCGATCCATCTATTCCAACAATGCTTTACCAAATACTTATCCATCTGGGTCATCAGGAACATCATGCTGAGTGTGTTGTGCAAGATAGTGATGCTAGGGATTATCGTTCCATTGAGGCACAACGTCTTTGGGATCACTAGTTAGAGAAAAGTCATGAATTTGTGAAGAGAAAAGGATTCAATGATTCCCCATTCCTACTATACCAAAATGATGGTGGTGAATCCTTCTTTGGGGGTTTTCCATTCAATGAAATTCCTCTATTTAACTACGGTGAAGGAGGTCAAAACCAGAACTTGCAGTTCATGATTCAAAATCCTAGTTTTGGTAAAAATGGATCTAATGACAAAGAATGATCTGGAGGGGCAAGTCAAGGTAGGGATGTAGAAAAGAAACGTGATCATGATTGTGGTTGTGATCATTGAAGAGGCAGTAGCAGGCACCATGATGGTGCTGGTTCTCCTTCCTCTTTCCCTTCGTCGTCATCATCTTCTTCTTCTGGCTCTAACCATGATTGTAGAAGATGAGATTGTGATGGAGGTAACCAAAATGAATGGAATGACAGACAGGACCAAAATGATTGACGGGACTATTAGGAAAGGCAAGAACAAGGGAATGGAAATTCAAGAGAGGCACATT
This sequence comes from Gnetum montanum, assembly GCA_015680685.1. Lineage (NCBI taxonomy): Eukaryota > Viridiplantae > Streptophyta > Gnetopsida > Gnetales > Gnetaceae > Gnetum > Gnetum montanum. The sequence continues at coordinate 546,828 of MNCI01034627.1, forward strand.
GCCATGAATGAAGGGGTAGATGAGAACATCGTAGGTGCCATGATCAAGGCCTTGATGAGCCTTTGCTTGCTACTCAAAGTATGCTTAATATTGTAGAGGTAGTAAGAATTCCAATAAGGCATGTGAAGGATAGTTAGATCAAAAGGTTAGATATGAACAATATTTCTTGATTTAAAGAGGGATATAAATTTGATCTACAGAACCATCTCCAAGCTTTTCAAGATGAATGTGCATTACAAAACATTGAGAATGAGTGGCAGAAACTTAAGTTATTCCCTAGGACACTCATCAAAGAAGTAGAGAACTAGTACCAGCCCTTAGAGTTAAAATCTATTAGACAATGGAGTACTATGCTTGAGTTGTTTAATGATAAATATCAAACATACTCCAAAGTGTCCAACTTGAGAAGGAAAATCCAAGGATGGAAACAAGGAACACATGAACCCTTGGATGTGGCCATTGGCCGATACTATTCCTTAAATGCACAAATGTCTTGACCAAGGTTATTCTCAACTAGATCAACTTTGCCACATTGTAGATGAGCTTCGATTAGAAATGAGAACCTTGGTGTCTATGCCTAGGGACGACTATCAGAATTAAGTACTCATCAAATACAAAGATTAATCAAGCAGGTAGCTAAAAAAGAGGGCAAATTAAGAAAAAGAGAAAGTGTAGAAGAGTACAACTGTGATCCTTCAATTCTCAAGTGGGAGGTTTGATTTTGCGATAGTGAGGATGTATCTACATCTGACGAGGTGATGAATAGAAAAACCTTAGCACTCCAAAAATTTTAATTTGAGATTATAGCCAAGGTTGATCAATTATGGAACTCCATGGATAGTAGATTTCAAGCTATCTTTAAAATTGCTAAAGAGTCCAATGAACAAGGTAGTGATCGTGAGCGTAGGAGGCATAAGGAAGTTGAATGTGCCTATCACAAAAGTAAGGGCAAGATTGCTACGATAGAAGAGGTTGTGGACAATGAACCAGATGATGATGGTGGGTGTGACATCTACCAGTGTGTACATCCTAAGGGATGTTGTCCCATTATGTCACACTTATAGGAGTCTGGGCTGTATGCTTGAAATCCATGCCTAACACAAAAGTAAACATCTAGAAGATTATCTTATCCTCAAGGTAATTTTAAGTAGTTCCATAAATAGTAGCAATATTATCCAAGTGGAGCTCCACTACAACCTTATGAGCAATATCAACAGTGGAAGTAATCACAATCATGGGTGCTAGCACCACCAAGGCAACAATACCCTTATCAATAACCTAATCGTTATGGTTACTACGATCAACAACCCCTGTTTCCATGTGACTCATCCAGTCATGTCTCTACTTTCCAGCCTCACTACCATCCTTTTGATTATTATTGAACTCATTCTCCACATGAAAGAAGGGATACCACCTCTTACCTTTATCCTTCTCTTGTTCCTGCACATGTTCCTCCTCCACCCACACAGCTACCACCTACTCCACCTATGTAGGGTGAACTACCAGCTCAACTATAGTAATGCAATGCTACAAGGGATATTAACTTACAGCCAGTTCATCCATTAGATGGGTCAAATACTCAATCAAAGAAAAAACCTTTCTTTTAACCTTGCAGTCCACCTAAGCCCTTACATACACCCATGGTTGACAATCGTGCTCCTTCATCTTCCTCTGTACCAAAATACCTTTGAGTTCGTTTCAAACTAAAATCTACCTAGGATTAATACCATCATACTTACTCATAGAATATCTAATTGGATCTGTGATGGAAACCTTCCCAAAAAATTAGCTAATCCTAGAAGTTCTCTGATTTATTTGTAGATTATTGGGAATGAATTGTGCAAGGCTCTTCTTGATTCAGGTTCTGGTGTTAATTTAATTTCTCATGATATGTACATCTCATGAAACCTACCTCATCTCAAGAAGAGCAACATAAGATTAGAATTGGTAGACCAATCCATCACTAAGACATTGTGACCATTGTCTTTGGGTGGTCTTATCCTACCAATTTCCTAGTGATCAGGGTGGAGAACTACAAAGGGGATTTCCTAATCATCATGGGAAGGACATGGCTGAGCATAGTTGATGCAAGAAGGGGCATTAGAGATATTTTCTTGGAAATATATAAAGAAAATGCATTTAGAAAGATCAAGAAGAAGAGAGTTCCATGCATCGCATACAACAATACAAGGTGCAATTGTGTGCAGAAACTATGGGTTATAAAGAAAGAATCTATCTTTGCATGCAAGTAGTATACACCAAAAGTAGAAATATAAAGGTGCCTGCAAGTAGCAACCACAAAATAGGAGAGCACCCAGTGGTTGACCATTGATTTTGAAAGTAGCACACTTTGCATGGAATCGATTGAGAGCCTAACATGCACATAAGTTGTAGGCATGGATGAACTTGAGCAAGTTTATTACCAACTCTCTGATGATACAAATGATGATAATCACTGGGAAGAGTTGGAGATCCTAAAACTTTCAAGAAAGAGCCCCTTAAACTAAAAACACTATCAATGAAAATGGAATATGTGTTTTTGAGAAATGGGAAGTCTGTTATAATTAATGCGAATCTTGCTCCATAGAAGAAAAAAGATGTTGAAGGTAATGAAAAAATGGTCAGAAGATTTTACTTGGTCATATCTTGAACTCATAGGGATTGATCCTAGGATATGGCAACATCACATTTACACTGATTTGACATGAAGCCAAAAAGATAGCCATAGAACTGACTGAACCCCAAATTGAAGTAGATCGTTAAGGAGGGAATTGAAAAACTCCTTAAGGTAGGATTCATTTATTCCATTATGGATAGTGAGTGGGTTAGCCACTTGTAATTGTGCCAAGGAAATTTGGCAAGTGGTGGGTCTACATTGATTTTTGGATGCTAAATATGGTAACATTCAAAGATCATTTTCCATTGCCATTTGTCAATTAGGTGCTAGACATAGTATCTGGGCATTGCTACTATAGTTTCCTAGATGGTTATAGTGGCTATAACCAAATTCAAATTTTACTAGAAGATGAAGTAAAGACAACATTTACAAATCCTTGGGAGACTTTTGCATATCGCAAGATGTCATTTGGTCTATCAATGCTCCTACCATATTTTAGCACTTGGTTCTAAGAATTTTTCAACAGTAGATTAGTAGTGGTGTGGAGGTCTTCATGGATGGCTTCTCCACTTATGGAGCTACATTTGAACAAGCCTTAGAATACCTTGAGCAAGTGCTTAAATGATGTGTTGAAACAAGCTTGCGACTTAATTGGAAAAAAAGTTACTTAATCGTCTAGGAGGGCATTGTATTGGGGTACAAAATATCACAAGTCGGAATTGAGGTAGATCCTAAGAAAATAAGGGTCATCCAAGGAATAACCCCCCAACCAGAAATTGTAAAAGATGTTCGATCATTCCTTGGACATATTGGCTACTATCGATGATTCATAGAGAATTTCTCTAAGATCACAAAACCATTGGTGGAGTTAACAAAGAAAAATGCTCCCTTTTTCTAGATTGTGGAATGTAAAAAAGTATTCAACTAGGTATAAGAGAAGCTTGTAGAAACTCTAATTCTATAAGCACTTGACTAGTCTAGGCCATTTCATATCATGATGGATGCATTAAATTATGCTTTGGAAGCTATGCTAATGTAGTTAGATGATAAGATATGTCCATACTACATCCACTACGCTAGCTGAAGCATTGTGGGTGCACAATTGAACTACACCACCATAGAAAAAGAGTTGATAGTAGTGGTGTTTGCTTTAAAAACGTTTAGGCATTATGTGCTTGGACATAAGGTGTTTGTGCACATGGACCATAGTGCCATTTGCTTCCTAATGAACAAGCCAATGGTGAGCCCTTGTGTCATACAGTGGCTGGTGATCTTGCAAGAATTCAATCTTACAATGGTTGATCAAAAGGGTACTAACAATGTGGTTGCTGATCATTTGTCTCAATTGCAATGGGACAACAAAGAAGAAGAAGATTTGTTATCTAATATGTTTCCTAATGAACTTCTCTTTATTGGGGCTATAACTGAACAATTGCCTAATGAGCCTAAATGGTATGATGCATTCTCACCTACCTTCTCACTTAGGAGATGCCACAAGGGTTGGACCACTGAAAGAAATAGCAGTTTCATCACTAGGTAAAACACTTCATGGAGATCAATGGACACCTCTACAAGGTGTGCACTAATGGCCTAGTTCATTGGTGTGTCCCTGATGCTGAAAAACTATGTGTTATTCAAGACACTCACAAAGGTCCTTTTGGAGGACACTATCCTAGGAGATGCACAACTATTAAAATCCTAATGGTAGGCTAATATTGGCAAACAATATTTAGGGATGCTCACCATTATGTCCACTCTTGTGAGTGATGCCAATGAGATGATGGAATAGCTACTTGAATGGAGGGACCTCAACAATGGATTCAACCACTAGAACCCTTTGACATTTGGGGCATTGATTTCATGGGTCCCATCATGCCCTTGTTAAATGGAAAGGCATACATCATAGTTGTTGTTAACTATTGTAAAAAATGTGTAGAAGGAGTAGCCATCATCGATTGTACATCTTCTATCACTACTTGGTTTGTACAAAAAAATGTTGTAAACAAGTTTGATGTGCCATGTGCATTAATTTCTGATAATGGAACTCACTTTATACGCACTACCTTTTGAAAGCTCATGTAACACTTGGGGGTTGGACATAAACTCATAACACCTTACTATCCCCAAGCTAATGGTCAACTTGAGGTTACCAATAGGGAAATCAGGAGGATATTAATAAGAATTGTTAGCAAGTATAGGAAGGACTGGAGCACAAAACTCAATGATGCCCTTTCAGCCTACCACTCAACATGGAAACTTCCTATAGGCTACTCTCCCTATGAGCTTGTGTATGGAAAATTACCAACACTTCCTATTCAATTTGAGCTCTATACACTTTCAACTACTTGTGACCATGACCTTAACTTAAGTCTAGCCCAAAAAGAAATACTAATGAATTTCAACCTACTAGATGAAAATCAATTGATAGCCCTATCATACAACAAGTTACATAAGGCCTATAACAAAAAGCATCATGACCTAAAAATTAGAAAAGTCAATTTTCAATCAAGATACAAGGTTCTCTACTAGAACCCCACACATGTACCTCAATAAACTAAGTTTCAAACATTGTGGGAAGGACCTTAAATTATTTATGAGACTTTTCCCTCTAGGGCCATGATGATCTACAAGCTTGAGAGCCCAAACAAGAAATAGTTGGTTAACATCTAACAAATTAAACCTTTCCATGAGCATAAGCCACTAAAAATAACAAATGCCTCATCAAATGGACAACCATGCTCAATATTTCAGATCTCCTCCTTTCAACTTAGCCGTGTGGAAGATGGCCATCCATGCTAACCATATAAGCAGCTCCTTAGTTTTTCAAGTTTTTGTTTTACACATTCTTTATTTTGTTTTTATGTTATTAATNGTTTTTGTTTTACACATTCTTTATTTTGTTTTTATGTTATTAATATTTTCTAATTTTTGTTTTACACCATCATTAGTACATTTGATATTTCTTGAATATTTTACACTTTCTTTTATATTTATTTTATTTTATTTGGTGTGATTTTATAACTTTTTGTTAATAAGTGTCAAGTACATTGGTAATGCATTGCTCGATGGTGGTATGTACTATTTTTGTTATTTTATTGTTGGTGTCTAGTTTTTGGATTTGAATTTTGTTATGGATAATTAGGCATGGTTTCTTTTTTATGCAATAAGCAATGAGTCCACAACATCCACCCATCGATAAACTCTATGGTTTTCCTTGTTATGGAAACGTGCAGTCCTTTTTTCATTAACACAACTTTAATAAATTTGTGACTTTGCTAGTTTTTGAAATTGAAAAGGATTCAAAGGTTTGAATAGGGTGTGTCTTCAAGGTGATTTGGTATTCTTTGTGCCTTTCTATTTGCTTGGGTGCATGTGTGTTTTCATGGATTTCTTATCGTTCCATGTTGACCAATAAAAGGAAGTTGAATAAGTCCTTACATGGTGTGGTTCTCATTAGAAAAAAAACTGATGAGAATTTAAAGCACACCTCTTGGATAAAATAAATGCATACATCTTTGCATGGTGTGGTTATCATCAAGAAAAAAACAACAACAACAACAACAATGATGAGAATTCGAAGCACATCCCTTAGAAAAAATAAATGGGCTATAAGCACTAGTTATGGGACTCATCCCCTCTAACTAAGGAATTTTTTCACTTCTTTCTTCTTGTCTAAAAAGTAATTGTGGTTTTCCTATGGGAGCACTCTTGTGTCTCAGGGGATGGACTAGTCTTAGAATGGTAATGCAAAGTTACTAAATTTGGTTGGTTTTGGTTTGGACTAAGGATGGATCTTATCAAATTTATTTAACCATAAAACCCACAAGGGACTTCATGTAACCTTAATTAGGAACTCCATTCTGCTCTCTTTCATCCATCTATGCTTTCCATGTCTCACCTCACTGCTGGTTTCATGTCCTAGTTTGATGTGTCAGAATTCTTACTTAGGTTCTTTGGGTTTTTGTACTTAACCTTATGTAATCATTAATCATCCATGAAGCCCATGGACTCTTTGGTTTAAAGTTATGCAAGGGCATAAGAGGCTTGTGACTACTTTGGGAAGGAACCACTTGCATATCTTTTGTTTAGGTTAGTTAAGGTATTTACCCTTGGACACTTTTACAATCAAATTCTTTTTTTTTACCTCATCAATGACATCTAGTTATGCACATCTTCACAAAATGTTTTTGTGAACTTTCCTTTTTATTTTTTATGAATTCTTACACCCTCTTCAAATATTTTCTTGTGTTGAACTATTTCAAATGCATTGGACTGCATATCTATTTTACCCTATTTGTCAACCTTCTCGCTAACACTACTAAAGAAATCAATCTACCACAATCACAACTTAGCTTAGTGTAACCACTAATGAGACAAGGCATTTAATAGTTATGTGTTACACATTGCATACTAATTCATGATTTTGTTGTGACTACAGTGAGAAGCATGGACTAGAAGCAGGACTATTTTCACCAAGGATGATGTAGCAATATAACACAATGAGAATCCTTCATGATTGTTGAATCTCTTCTCTTTCATTCTTTAGCTACCAAGAGGTGTTGGATGTCAATGTTATCCAGGGTGTTTTCTTTCCTTACCATGAACACCCAATTTTTTAGAACATTGTAACTCTATATACTTGAACACTCAGAGTCTATCTGTTCCATCTGAGTTAGTTTGTATGTTAGTCAATAATCCCATACCTACCCAATACATTTTGTAAAGAGCTTATTCCTCCTCATCTACACTTGAGGATGAGTTTTCATTTAGTTGTGGGGGTATGATGAAACACGTTGTTCATTTGTCTTGACATTAGACGGTATACGTTGGCCTATAAATACAACACCTAGGCTCTTGATTTGGCATTAGTTTTTAGTCAAAGTAGCAAAGCTCTTGTAATTTATTTTTTCCAGGGTTAGAATATTTTTTGAGTACCTGTAGAAGGAGTCTAAGTATGTATGGTTCTTTTTTCGAACACTAATGTACCTAAGCACAATAGGGTGATGGGAACAAAAATGAACTCTTTTGATAATGCTTGTAGCATTGAGAATAGATTAATGTTTGTTTTGTTATACTTTACTTTCATGTACTTTACTTTACTGCATTTCAATTAAGCAATTAATTTCTAGTTGTTAATGAACACAAGCATGACCACTTCAAGCATACATATAGTACTTGGTAACCCAACAATGCTTAGCATTTGGTAGCCCAACAACACTATATGTGTTTAGGATGTGTCCAAGAAAGTGCGGAGGTTACTTGTATTAGGCTAGATAGGCAGTAAACGAATTGGATCTTAAATTACTCCAGTTTTCATTCTTTTTGTAGGAAATCAAAAATTATAAAATATAAAATAAAAAAAATCATGTAGCTCAATTACACTTAAACCATACCCTTGAGCCTTACAAGTGTAGTTGGGAAGACAATGAACATTCTCAATGTCCATTTCACTTCCTAGAGAAAACTAGTGTACTAAAGAATTATAGGTCCACAAAATTCGATTGGATCGCACGTAAATGCCTCAGTGATGCATATGATTGGGCATAAGGGTACCTCATCACTCATCAAGGTGTATTCCGGATACTACCATTGCTATAAGATTGTAATACTAGCTATGCCCTTTCCATTGAGTTAGTTTTTCTAGAAATTTATGTAGTCTCATGTTATATAACAAAAATTTATCTTCCTCTAAAAATTAATTATTTAGTATGTTTTTTTCATGCATACAATTAATTTTTTTCTTAATTATTCTTTGTTTATCAAGTGCATGCATGCGTAATTTGTCAAGTTCATGAAGTTGTGTTATCCTAAGGTGTTGGTTGAGTTCTTCATTAAAGCTTAGTTGATGTGTTGATCTTAGAGATTAGGATTTTATTTCAATAGGCAACACACATTGTTTACCATAAACCAACTAATAGCGTCAATAGCCTAAGTTTAGTTTATAAGTAATTTTATAGGCCAAAAGAGCATCTTGTAATCTTCTAGATCAATCTTTCTTTTTAGCACAAATAACTTTAATTAGAATTTTGAGGATGATTCTATTAGCATTTTCTATTTAACCATTTATTTGAGGATGGTAGGTAGCAATGATCTTATGTTGTATTCTACAAGACTTAAGGAATTTTTTCATTATATTATTTACAAAATGAGTTACCTGATCACTAATGACTACACATGGAGTTCCAAATTGTGTTAAAATGTGTTTCCTTAGAAAAGCTACAACTACTGTAACATCATTTTTTGGATTCTCTTTAGCCTCTATCAATTTAGGAACATAGTCTATACATACTAGAATATAATAAAGAATCTATACCTCACATATTGAAAGGTTCTATTATTTGAATGTGATTAAGTAAAATTTCTTATCTTTTTGTTGTTGCCCCTAAACATTGACACTTATCACATTCTTAGATATATGTATGAGCATCTTTATAAAACCCACTTTGTAATATTTTTATAGCTATACTACAATTATCAAAGTATCCTTCTCTAAGGCCATCATGACACATTCGGAGGATTTTTGGTTATTACTCTTTCACAACACATCTTCTCGTCACTTCGTTCCTACATATGCAATAGAAATATGGTTTATTCCAAATGTATCTTAAGAATCCTTTTAGAAAATACTTCTTTTCTTCATGACTTCATTGAGTTGGTATTTTCATTATGGCTAAATAATTTACTATATCAGCAAACCATGGGTCCTTTTTTACTGAAAAGAGTTATTCATTAGGGAATTTATCACTAACTTATCCTCTTGTCCTATTTTCTTTTAAATTTTTAAGTTTAGAAAGGTTATCTACCATACCATTTTCTCTACCCCTTTTATCTAGGATTTTAAGTTCAAATTCTTGAAGTAGAAGACACCACCTCATAATCCTAGCATTCTCTATATTTTTTTTGGCTAGGAATTTTATGGCTAAATGATTAGTGTATACCTAGGTTTTATATCCTATTAAGTAAATTTTGAACTTATCTAGAACATACACAACTGTTAGAAGTTTCATTTTTCTTTAGTTGTGTAGTTTACTTGGGCCTGATTCAAACTTTTGAAAATATAGTAAATTACCCTAGGCTTATTTTCTATTTATTGACCCAAAAATTCTCTAATAGCCATGTCACAAGAATCACATGTTAAATGAAAAGGGAAGTTCCAATTAGGTGAATTAAGCATCAGAGCACTTTTTTCTTAAGTTCTATGAGAGCTTCTTAACAATCATTAGTCCATATGAAAGGAACATCTTTTCCAAAATTTTATAGAGAGGTTTAGCAAATTTTGAGAAATCTTTAATAAACCATCTATAGTATCTAGCATGACCTAAGAAAGATATAAATTTTAAATTATTTGGACCTAGAAGTGTAGAAATTACCTTAACATTTTTCACATCCATTTTAATTCCTTCCTTAGAGGTTACATGTCTTAAAAGTATACAATTTGTTACTATTAAGTGAATCTTTTCCAAACTTAATTTCAAATTTTTCTCTATACATTTGTTCAAGATATTTTCTAATTGATCTAACATTTGTTTATAAGTATCTCCATATAATGAAAGATAATCCATAAATACTTCTATGTATTCCTACAAAATATCGAAAAAAATAGATATCATCACTCTTTGAAAGGTAGCAGGTGCATTACAGAGACAAAAAGACATTCTTCTATAGGAGAAGGTACCATATGAACAAGTAAAAGTTGTTTTATGTTGATTTTTTGGAGTAATGGCCACTTGATTATAACCACTAAACCCATCTAAAAAGTAATAATATTCATGGCCTTCTAGTCTTCCTAAAATTTGGTCTATATAAGCTATAGGAAAATGATCTTGTTTAATAATTTAATTAAGTTTCCTATAATTCATGCAAACTCATCATTTACCTCCCTTTTTAGGCACCATAGTGATGGAACTTACTCATTCACTATTAATTACTAGGTAAATAATTCTCTCCTTCCAAAGTTTAAAAGTTTCATCTTTAGTAATTTTTTTTAGGGTTGGATTAATTTTCCTAGGAGGAATTCTAATGGATTTAACATTGTCTTCTAAGTATATGTGATGTGACATATGTTAGGTGAGATTCCATGGTGGAGATCCTTATGACTCAATGCAATTGCCTTGGATTCTCTTTTCAATATTTTAATTAATTTGTCTTCTTGATCAATGGATAATTGAGAGTTTATTATTAATGGTTTATTTTCAATAATCAAAATATACTTAAGAGCATTAGGAAGTTTCCTAGGTTCTAGAGAGTTACTAGTCAATGGTTCAATATTATCCACAACAATTCCTACTCCTAAGTTTAAAATTTGATACAAAAGAATCTATTGTTTTATAGTGGAAGAATCTAAGGGTCCATCATCAAAATTATTAAGAGCTAAAGTTTCCTTATCTTTAGCCATGGCAAACGTTCATGTTGAATAGAGCATTCTAGCTTTCTTAATATCTTGATTTATTCTACTCTCCTTTGCCTTATTTAATATTTTGAGTATAAAAGTGAGATTGAAAAAGGTTAATTGAAGTTTCCTTGATGTATAATTGATTAGTTATGTCTAACCAAGGTCTTTCTAGAATAATGGGAAAATAATTTGGATTCTTAACTTCTAGTACAACAAAGTCTACATGATATCTTCATTTTCTACTTCTACAATCAAATATTCAATGATTTCTATAGTTTTAACGATTGAGCCATCAACTAAGGAAATTGACATATTTACTACGCTAATATTTACCAAGTCTAATCATACCTTAGCCATTGCACATGACATAATGTTAATACTAGCTTATAAATCTAATAGGGAATTTTAAATATTTTTGCTATTAATTTTTATAGGAATAGTTGGGACTCTTGGGTCTTGTTATTTTCTAATCTCATAACTTTGTATAAGTTAAGATAAATTATCAACCAAATATACTTGTAGGAATATTTTTTTTCTTTTTTTATGCATAGCTGCCTTAAATATTTTTCATAAAATGGTGTATCCTTAATAGCATGCTGAAGTGGAATATGCAAGTACAATTCCTTAAACATTTTTTTAATGTGTGCCTTAGTGAAAAAATATTATTGTAATCTTTTAGAAAATGTTGGTGAACTTATTTTCCTACTTACTAATGATGATGAAGATGTTGAAGGTTGTTTTCTTAACTCTTCCTTCACCTATTCATCACTTACCTTTTTATCCAATATAGGTATTTCATGTAACCAATCTTCCTTTTGTACCTCCTTAAATTGGTCTCTAAAGATTACCTTTTTATTATGCTTGGGCTCTATAGACTTCCTACTTCTTGTAGTAATGGAATTTAATTATTCTTTGTCCTTTATTTGATATTTTGGATTGGGTTCAGGTTGGAAAGACAAGTGAATTTTGGTTAGGTCCTAAAATCATCTTCTAGTTTCAACTACAAACTACCTATTCTTTTTAATGAAGGTTGTTAAACTTTGGGCTAAGTGATCCAATTGCTCATTAACCATGTTGCTAAATGGTTTGAAATTATTTTGAGGAATTGGTGCAAGTTGTTGTTAGAATGGTCTTAGTTGAGATGAAGAAGGAGTTTGGTTTCTAATATATTGAAAAGTTCTTACTATTTGTTGAATCTCTTCATTACAATATATTAGGGATGGAAAAGTTGTGATGTCATGCTAGTTGTTCCCACATAGATTATAGACTTCCTCCTATGAAAAATGAGATTGTTTATTAATTAATTTAGTTAATTCATTAACCTTCTGATTCAATTACTTAGTTTGATGAGTTATATCTATGACATCAGGTTTTGGCTAATGTTTACTTTGATATCCTAAAGAATCAATAATTCCCCTCTATAAGAAAATTCTACATTTTGTCTACAATATGGTAACAACCCTTCTATAAAATTTTGAATTAATTGATGGGTCAGAAATCCATGATTAGGACGTTTAAGGCATAGTTCCTTAAATTTGTTAAATTCATTTTCATAGTCATCATCTTCTCTTTGTATAAAACTCATGAGTTTTTTCCTAATGGTATATAGCCTATTATTAGAGAGGAAATGTTGGACAAATGCTTCTTTAAATTTATCCCATGAGTCTATATGATTTTTCAAGGTTTGAAGTCAAAAATCTACTTGATCTTTTAAGGTGGATTTAAGTGTTATGATTTTTATCCTATCCTCTTCTTGAGGTGTTAACATGCCTATCATGGTTTCAAATTCTCTAACATGGGTTATCCCATGTTAGAGAATTTGAAAGGAATAAATATGAATTTTTAACCTTTACATTTTATCTTAGGGAAAATACTAATGGTTATTAAGGAATATTAGGTGTTTTTTGATTCATGTTAGAGAATTTGAAAGGAATAAATATGAATTTTTAACCTTTACATTTTATCTTAGGGAAAATACTAATGGTTATTAAGGAATATTAGGTGTTTTTTGATTATATAATTTTCTAAATTTTAACCTTGATATACTTGCTCCAAAGGAAAGTTAAGCTTTGAGAGGTTGTGATTAGTATATGATATAAAGGAGACTCAATTGTAAATAAAGAAGTACCTAAGGTTGGAATCACTATTAGACTTGGTATAGAAATAGATGTGGCTATTAAGGTAAGAGACGTTTAAAAATTTAAGACACTTATAGGTTGAGTAGTATCTCCTAAAGTGGCCATGTGACTTAATATTTGGGTAAGGTTGGGATTTTGGGAAAGAACAATGGTAACTGGATTTGTTGTCTCCATTATGATGTTTAAGGTGTCTAGGAATGGATTAAATGCTATTGGAAATGAAAATTTTGTTGCTAGTTCCCTTAGTTCAAAAATTTTTGTTGGAGTTTCAAATTTAGTTTTTTAATTATTTAGTTCTTCTATGATAGGGAATTATAAAATCTATTCTAAAGCTTAATATGGTTGAGTTAAACTTATATGTTGGTTAGCTAAATTTTCATCAATTCCCCTAGTATTATTTTTAATGAATTTTTGATTTTCCCTGGTTGATTGAGTTAGGTGAAATTTCTCTTTATTACTATTGATACTCCTTGATTTATCGAAGTTACAAGAGTTTTAGAAATTAAAGAGATATCGGTGGAAGTTCCTTTAAGTCCTTTTTATTGATCTTCTTCTAGACTAAGCCTTCTTGTTTAGGTTCTTCTAAAATATGTTCTAAGTTAGTTATTATAATATGTTTGTAATAATTTTTGGTATTCCTATAAGGTTGTATTTGAGTAGGATTTTTATGTTTCTTATTAGATGTCATTAAAAGTAACAAGCGCACCTTTCCCTAGCACATTCATGAGTAATTAATCCTATGAACTTACAAATAATTTTTACTACACTTGTAATTATGACCTTAATTATAGTTTTCTTATAAATTTCTTCTATCTTAGGAACTAAATGGACTAACTCTTGCAAGTTCTCTTGTACTTTTTCCTCAATTTTAATTTTCTTATTTTCCCTTTTAAATGAAAAACAATTAAAAGAAACCATTACTAAAAATATAAAACTGAAAAATAAAAGAAAGAATGTGTACCTTATGTTGATGAAGATTAACTCTAGAAAAAGAGAACTAACCAAAAATAATAAAAGCATACCAAACCCTTAATGAATAGGCCTTCCCAACAATGGTGCCAAATTAACGAGCCATCCAAAATTCTAGTGCTAGATTACTTTTGTTATAGGAATATCATCTTATCTGTGACTAACCTACGAGTTGTATTTGTGGAGAAATTTTTGAAATCAAATAAATCATTAAGACAAATAAATAATTAAATTCAATTCTAATTAAATCCTAAACGTATGATTGTTACTCATAAGCTAAATCACAAAATTTCATCCTAGCTTCTAACTTAAGTTTAAGAGTGGAATTTAATGATTAAATCAACTTTGAAGCCATTAATACAACATATGATTTTTAAGGAGCATAAGGGATATATCACCCAATCTATAATTTTTCCTTGTTACCTTCACAATGCAATAGCTCACTAGTGGACTCCAATGATTGGTAGTTAACACAAGGTTTAGCTAACTTCTTTGATAATTCTTTGGGAAAATAGGGAAATTTGCTTCAAATTGGTATGGGTCCATTTGGGATATGAATTCCTTCCTTTTTCTAAGTAAGGAGGTCCTTTTTACACCAAAATGGCTCACAACTTAATTTGATAGAAATTCTTATGTGGAATTATTGATTGACATTGTGGAAATCGAGGTGGATTGATACTATTGATGGAGCAATATTTCTTATTGATCTACATAGCATTTGCAATGTCTTTTTTCTTATTAACTTGTTGATGCATATCACAATTATAGTTTAAATCGATATCTCTACTCTATTGAAGGCTTTAGATCACCCTAGCTTCGATGATATCAATTCTCTTACCACAATTGTTGTAGGTATCAATAAGAATTAGGTCTATTTCAAATAAGTCTTGTGGTGAAAATTGATACCTCTATCATCAAAGTTTATCAAAGTTTTCTATCTAAATTAATATCTTATTGATCTAGGTTGCAACCACTATATCCTGTGAAACATAACTTCTAAAAAGGTAATTAGTACTTATCGTGTACCATCATAGAGATTGATCTACTTCAATATGGTCATATAACCAAAAAAATAAAAAGTTAAATAAATTTTCATTGAAACTAAGGACAATTGTGGTTTCATCACTATATATTTTGCAATATATTTGATGTTAATATATCATAACATAACATGTTGAAAATAATTCATCCACATCTAAAGTAATATCCTATTATGAACATTAAGTCTTGAATCATTTCTTCGAGGAACATAAGTGATTTCATCATTATTATTTTGGATATTTTAAAAGGCTTGAATCTTGAGATAATGGCCAAGGAACATTGGTGTAGGGATACCTCTCCTGATCCCCTTGTTCTATCCTACATGTGTGATTTGTAAGTTTTGGGCTTGAAGAAGATGTCTTGGAAGGCCAAAAGACATCTTGGTTAAGACATGGAGGTGACATGAGATGTCTAGAAATTAGAGGAGATGCCTTATTATTTAGGATGACATCTCGGGTGAGAGATCTTATCTATGCAAATGATATCTCCCCTAGGGAGGAGACATCTTGCATAAGATGTCTTCCCTATGTAATGAAAAGATAAGTCAATAGAAAAACATTTTTTTGCATCTTTGTAATAATATTATTAACAAATTTCGACATGTATATAAATGAGAACACAGGAACTTACATTATTTTTAAATTGTTATTTATGCCTTTCTTAAACATGCAAAATATGTAGCAAAATTTGGGCATGCGAAATGTAATTCTTTTACAAATTTTCCTACATATTTCACATAAACAAGTTACTTAAAAATCTTATTTCTCCATCATTTTTTGAAAAAGTGATATAAGGAATATTCTAAAAGATATGCACTCCATCAATATTAGCAACATTATCTAATGCATACATATCATTCTCAACATTATGATAGTTTGGATTATTTTCCTTTTTGAATAGGAAGACATCATAAATCTAGCTCTTTTATTGTTAACAATAGTATACAATGCCACCACCTATATGAAGATAAATATTTAAAAGTCAAAATAGTTTTTATTTATTTTCTTGAATTGATGGATGAACATAATCTATTTTTGTTCCAACTCATGTTTATTTTACATTACTTTCGTTCTTTTTATTATAGGGAATGACTTATTAAATTCTCCAAGTATGGTTCCAGTTATTTTCTATATATTATAAGGCCACACATGGATGTAATGATTAAATTTATAGGAATAAAGTTCTTGTTGTCAAATTACTGCAAGAATCATCTTATCACTATAACTATTCATATTACATAAAGCACTTATTTTCTTTCTATAAAAAATTTGTTTTGTTACCAAATCAACTTTCAATATCATTTCATTAATTCTAGTCAACCTTATTAATAACCATCTGTCATATTTGTCATTTAGACTTAAGAAGCTCTATATTTTTTTAGGCATCATCATTACCATACTTTACTTTCAATTTTTATAGGTTTTCATCATCAAAGATAACTAGTTCATAAGTATAAAGGTCATTTGTATGTTTAATTTAATTTGCATATTTTATTAAGAGAGAATCTTTGAGATATTCATTCCAAACTAAAGAGCATTTAGTGATAAACCTACATAAATAACTTTTCTCGAATTCTAATAATCTAAACTCAAAATTGCAATGAAAAATAGTTTTGCCATGACTTGTAGTTAAGTCATTATATTGTAGGAAAATTGATCATGAGTCCACCATGACTTGTGGTATTTAAAAATTAAGCCTTTCACAAATCATGACCTCTAATCATCTATTAGCATCAACCATGACTCATTAGCCAACTCGTGGTTATCAACCATGACTTATTATGATGAGGAATAGGCCCCAACCCTCCAATTTAAAGTCAAATTTTACAAAATTCTCATAAGAACATATAATTGAAAAGAAGAAAATAAGCATAACTCTTTATTCTTGCTTGAAATTCAAGTATAATTCTAGAAAAATATAATTTTTAAGAAAAAACAATGATAAATATTCTCACAATCAAACTCCTCTCACATAAGACAAAAGCCAAATAACAATGGCTCTCTCTCACCCTCTCTACATAATGACCAAAAATGTGTTACAACAACATGAATAAGAGTGCTGAAGATGACTTTCATACACTTCTCTCTTAAGCCACTATCTACCTTTCTCTCTAGAGGTACCTAAAGGCTTTCTCTTTACCTCATACTTGGGAGATCTTTCCTCTTAATTACTATCTTAAGCTTGGGTCTTGATGCCTTTTTATAGTTTTGTAAGTGATCTTTTGTCTTCTCTCTATATTATAATTTAGTTTTAACTCCATTGGAATTCATACAAGATGTCTTTGAAGAGGAGATAACATCTTCTCCAAGTGCAAAGATGTCTAGAGTAAACATCTTTTAGGTGTAGAAGATGTCTTTCCTAAAGCTAATCTTAAATAAGAATAAATCTAGAAGTAGGAGTAAACATTTACTACCTAGATAAGACATCTTGTCTCCTAGGGTAAACTTCTATCTTGCAGAGTAGATGTTTATTTCACCAAGATAAAAAATAAAGATCCTTATTTTAAGGCCTAGAAAATCTAGATACCTTCAAATGAGTCTTCATTGATCCTGAAACCACTTGCAATCATCAAAATAGGTTCAAAACTTCCCCAAACATGTCAAAACTTCCCCAAACTTGCCAAAACTTAATGAAAAGGCTCCATCATTAGAGAGATCACACATTAATCTAGTTAATGTCCACATTAGTACACTTTTACTAAAAGGACTCTTCATTTCCATACAAGAGGCCTTTACACTTGAGATAGTTGTTGCAGCCTCACATAATCCACAACACACATGGAATGGTTAGAGCTCACAACATTTTATCTCCATCATCTAACATTGATTACATAAATACATAAACACACAGTATAATGTATGCATGGCACACATAGACATACATAGATACCTTAGTATAATTTTATGCTTACATCCTAATGAAAAATTATATGAAAGAAAAATGGATTTGGACTTTGCCCTTAAAGGCTAGCATACAATCTCCAAGGACAAACAACACTCAAGATCCTCAAAATCACACTTCTTTCATATAAAACACAATCTATAAAACAATGGATTTCTCTTACCCTCTCCACATAATGATAAAAAATGTCTTTCAGTGACATAACAAGAGTGCTTAAAATCAGCTTCAAATACTTCTATCTCAAGACACTCTCTACCTCTCTTTCTAGAGGCATCTTGAAGGATTTATCTTCATCTCATACTTAGGAGATCTTTCCTCTTAATCTCCATCCTCAATATTAGGTCTTGATGCCTTTTTATAGTTTACCAAGTGACCCTTTATCTTTCCTCCACATTACTGTTCAATTTGAAGTTCATTGGAATTCATACAATGTGTATTTGAAGAGGAAAGAAAGTTTTTGTCAAGTGTAAAGATGTCTAAAGTAAATGTCTTTTTGAATCTAGCCTTAACATAGAAGACATTTAGAAGAAGTGGTAGACATCTATGACCTAGACAAGTCATATTTTCTTCTAGATTAGATGTCTATCTTGCAAAGTAGATGTCTATTTTACTAGAGTTAACAGAAAGATGCTCATTTTAAGGCACAATACATCTAGATGAATTCAAATAAATCCCCATTAATCTTGGAACCCCACCCCTAAACTCATTAAAATAGGATTAAAACATCCCCAAACATGCCAAAACTTAATGAAAATAAATAATTATTGGAGGGATAGACATTAGTCTATTTGATGTTCCCATTAGTACCCTTTCCCTTAAAAAGACTCTTGATTCTCACATAAGAGGAATTTACATTTAGGATAGCTATTGCCATCTAACATCGGCAACAATGCACATGGAATGGTTGAAGCTCATATCATTTTATCTTCACCATTCAACACTTATTACACAAATACATAAATACATAACACAATGTATGCATGGCATACATAGATACACATACATACCTTAGCCCAATTTTGTGCTTACATCCTCATGAAAAATTACATACAGGAAAAATGGATCTAGTCTTTGTCCTGAAATGCTAGGATACAATTCCCAAGAATAGATAACACTCAAGATCCTCACAATTACACTCCACTCACATAAGACATAAGCCAAATAATAATGTATCTCTCTCACCCTCTCCACACAATGGCCAAAAATGGCTCACAAAAACATGAACAAGAGTGCTCAAAATAAGCTTTACATCTCTCTCAATCCATTCTGTACCTCTCTCTATAGAGGTACATTGGAGGCTTTTTCTTTACCTCATACTTGGGAGATCTTTGCTCTCTATCTCTACCCTCAAGGCCTTGATTACTTCTTATAGTTTTCCAAGTGACCTTTTGTCTTTAATACATATTACAATTCAATTTGAAGTTCATTAGAATGTGTACAATATGTCTTTGAAGAAAAGAGGAAATCTTTCTTGAGTGAAAAGATGTCTAAAGTAGATGTATTATGGATGCAGAAGACATCTTTCTTGAAGATAGCCTTGATATGGAGTAAGAATAGATGTCTACTTTGCAGAAAAAACATCTTTTCTCCTAAAGTAGATGTCTATATTATAGAGTAGATGTATATTCTATGATTGTCAAAAATAAAGATGCATATTTTGAGGTCTAGAACATCCAAATAGCTCCAAAAAATTTCATTGACCTCGAAATCCCTTAAAATCATCAAAATAGGCTCAAAAAACCTGGAAACGTGCCAAAACTTCAATGAAAAGTTCACATTATTAGAGAGATGATACATTGGTCTAGTCGATGTTCATATGGGACAAGGTCACTTCAAATTGATTTAACCCTTTAAAATCACACCAAATCCAAAATTTATGAAGATAGTTCAATTGTTCAAAAACAAGAAAACTAGCTATCTTCTATTAATTTGAAAAAAGATGATAATATCAACAACCCAAAAACAAAATACTAACATATTATCATTCTTAATATAAGGCATAATCGAACTAAATCTTTCTTATACATAAGACTTTGATCCAAACTTACACAAAAGTTATAATGGACAAACATACAAATTAAGCATAGAGATGTAGATCATTCTCATGCAATTTCTCTTCCAACTCCCATGTCATTCTCATTCTCATGTACATACAATAATTTTCATGTTAAAAATGAAAACACAAAATAATATTTATTAATTACAAGACAAGAATTCTAGGAAAACCTTTCCCATGACCAACTTGGAGATTCCTACTATTTCCATTCTTTTTCTCATCTTTTCCATCTATTTTTTGAATTGGAACTATTAAGTTGAAACTTTACATGATTGTATGAGATGTCTATAGGCTTAATAAGAGGTATCCTTATCAACCCTAGCTCTTAGACAAGACATCTCTTATTGAGACTAAATCTCTTTTCCTCAAGTTGGATGTCTCCCTAGAGATGTCTCCTATCTAGGATAGATGTTTCTCTAGAGACATATTTGACCAAAACAATATGTCTTCACTCTAGATAAGATATCTTTTAGATACCTAGGGTTTCTCCTATCACATTCTAGGTCTTGATCTAGACATCTCCCTAGTTATCAGGATGACTTTCTAGCTTCCAAAACCTACAATAAACCACTTGTAGGGATGAAAAAGGGGCTTGGAAGAGGCATCCCTATACCAACTCTTCCATCCTTCAAAAAGTAAACTTAGGTGAATAAGGGAGTAGGGCTAGAAGTGATCCCCCACTCAACAAGTTTTGTCTCATGGATCCATACAAAATCATTAGTGGTTTGAACCTTCCAATGGATCAAGTACTCATGCCTCTTCACTCCATGAATGTTGGAAGCTTTTCTCTTCTTAAGTATAATTGCCTTTCACTTCATTAAATTTTTGGATTTGTCAATAGCCCCATTCAACTCAATGATGTTGCCTTGTAAGATCTCATCATTTATGATTTTGCGATAATGCAAAAGGTTTGCAACATTAATAACAAAATACATATCCATATTATTTGGTAAGTTAATTTCAAAATCATTATCATTGATTTTAACCTTTATCCTAAAAGGATCCACCTTCTTAGCTTTCAAATTTGAGAAGTTGACACTCCTTAACCTCTTCTTCTTTAAGTGTGCTTAAACAAGAACACCAACATCAAATTTGGACTTCCTTTGTTCCTCATTCCTCTTAAGGACTATTTCTTCAGTATTCTTCTCAAGTTCTTGCAAAAATAGAGAACTTAGTTATTCTTCTCCAATAAAGTTCTAAACATTGTTTACCATCTTTGGACAAAAATCTATAATTAACTTTAAATGGGCTTTTTTCAATAGCATCATGAAAATAATTATTGTAGGAAAATTCAGCATAAAATAACAAATTTTTCCACCTATTAGAATTTTCATCACATAAACATCTCAAAATATTTAGCAAAGATTTATTAACCACTTCTGTTTGATCATTAGATTATGGATGATATGCACTAGAAAAATTTAGCTTTCCTAAAATTTCCCAAAGGGGCCTTTATAAATAACTAGTAAATTTGGAGTCTCTATTACTAACAATATTCAAAGGAAGCCCATGAAACTTCACAACATGTAGGAAAAAAAATTTGTAACATGAGATGCATCACTCATCTTTTTACATGAAATGAAGTATGTCATCTTAAAGAATATGTCCACCACAACAAAGATAGCATTATTTTGACTTTTGGTCTTTGAAATCCCACTCATAAAGTTCATTGACATACTTTCTCATGCACCCTTTGGAATTGGAAAATACATATAATATCCATTCACTCCATTACCTCCTTTAGATTTATGATATTTTAAATATTCCTTTACAAATTTGGAAACTTTAGAGGTCATTCTAGGGCAAAAATAGTACCTACCCACAAACTATAATGTCTTATCTCTACCCATGTGACTTTCCATGCCACCATAATGCTTGTCTATGATAGTTCATCTTGAATATGATAGTCCTTCCATTGGTCTATCATATTCAAAAATGGATCCTTGAGGCTTCTTCAAACATATCCAAAATCTAAATCATGTTTGCACAAATCAACAAAATCATCCATACCTTCCACATGAGGCATGCTAAAATTCACCACATGAATTTTAGATAATGCATTAGCCACTACATTTTCTTTTCTACTCCTGTGCTTAAGCACAAAAGTGAACTCCCAATTATGCCACCCACTTCATGTGTTTAGCACTCAACTTCTTTTGGGATTTAAGAAATTGAAGTGCTTTGTGGTTGGTCATTAAAGTGAACTCCTTGGGAAATAAGTAATGTCTCTAATGCGTGGTTACTTGAAGAATAACATAAAATTCCTTCTCATATATGCTATATTTCTTCCTTAACTTATTCAACTTTTTTTAAAAGAAAGCAACATGACTACCTTCTTGTGAAATCACCCTTCCAATAGCAAGTTCACTTGCATCTAACTCTACTTGAAAAATATTTTGGAAATCTGATATTGCAAGCACTAGTTCATTAGGTATTTTTGCCTTCAAAGGTCAAAGATCCTTTGGGTTTCATCACTTGACCAAAATCTTAATTCTTCTTAAGCAAAGTAAACATATACCATGAAATACCATTGAAAGTTTTTATGATTCTTTTATAAAAACTTGGTAAATCAAAAAATAATCTTATCATTGCAACATGTTTAAGAGTTGGCTAATCTCTAGTAACTCTCACCTTGGTATCTTTCATCCAAATTTGACTTTTAGAATTCACTTGTCTAAAATATATGAGCTCCCTCTTTAAGAAATGAATCTTCTTCACATTGATCACCAAAAGTTCCTTCTTCATTTTAAGACACATCCTCCTCAAATGATCCAAGTGCTCCTTTTCATTAGAGCTATATACCAAAATATCATAAAAAAAGATAACACAAAACCTATTGATGAATTTCTTGAGTACATCATGCATCAATCTCATAAATGTAGCAAGTGCATTCATGAGCTTAAATGACATCATCAACCACTCAAAAAAACTATCTGATGTTTTGAAAGTTATCTTCCATTCATCATTATGTTTTATCTAACTTTGATGTATCCGGTATTCAAATAAATTTTGTTAAAAAACACTACATTGATGAGAACATTAAGGGTATCATCCATCCTTGAAATAGGAAACCTATGCCTCACTATTACCTTGTTCACTACTATAGAATTAATGCATATTCTTCATTCATCACTATATTTCTTTGGCAGAAGCACTAGTAGAACTAGACAAGGTAAAATGGATTTCCTCACAAAGACATTTGCAAGTAACTAGACTACCTTACCTTCGCAGTTTAGCCCATTGATTTAGTGTTATCTAGTATGCCCTATAATTTGAAATGGTAGCATCATGAATGAATTTAATTTGATGCTCAACATTCCTCATTAGTGAAAATCCATCAAATTCCCCTTTGAACACCTTAGAAAATTACTTCTTCAATCCTAGTATACTTGTTGGAAGTTCTACTTACACAACATTATAGTTAGAAGCAACAGTTGATATAACCACAAAATCAAAACCAACCTCATCATGTTCCTTAATATATTTCATCTTCCCAAGAATAATTAAGAAACCATTAAGTGATTTTCTTCCTCACTTGTTTAGCTATCATAGGAATAAACTCATGTGTTTTATTTGGTCTTACTAAACTTCACACATTCCTTGCTCCATCAAATTGAGCACAATTATTAAAATTCCAAGGCCTTTCCAAAATTACATCAACACAATCAATTAGTAGTATATAATATTTCATAACATTATGATAACTCCCAATTTTAAATCTTAAGACATATTGCTCTCTCACTTCTTAAGAGAAATCTCTTGATAACCAATTTACCTTGTAGGATATAGGATGAATATTTGTCACTAAATCCAATCTAGTAACTTCCCTAGAAAAAATAACATTTTCTTAGGCTTCCTTATCAATCAAAATATAAATTCATTTTCCACTAAGTAAACATCTAACCCTAATTTAAAACAAAAATTATCTTAATGGAAGATCTCCTCTATTTACATTTCGAATAAATGCATAATAATTCAACTTGAAAACTTTTTTAATTTTGGAAGCATTAGGATTACTTCTCTAAAGAGCTTAGCTTAATGTCTTCTTTGCTTCCATGGTTTGTACATTCTTATTATTGGCTATCTTGTAAAGTGAACATTCCCATCACTTGTGTTCTCATTCTCCACATTTGAAGCATTAAATCTTGGATGAGTTGCTACTTTGATTATTGCCTTTCTTTTCTTGGTCCCTTTTAAAATTACCCTTCTCATAGCCATTCTCTTACTTCTAGTCATATCTACCATCATTACCTTTAAATTTTCACTTAGATCCCTTATTTTTCCCCTTTGAAGGTTGTTTGCTCCTACTCCCAAATCCATTCAGTTTCTTTTGTATCTTGAGTGCCAAATCATAAATCTCATTAATAATTTTTCACTTATAGAATGATAACTCCTACTAATATGTAATTTTAATAACTCTAAGAAATATTGAACCCTATTCATATTCCTTTTAATTTATCTTAGCTTGATGGAATAGTTCCCAGAATTCAATGTAAAACTCCTTGACACCTTTCTCTCCTTTACTAAGGAATTTTAGCATCATAATTGTCTCTTCTCTCTTCTAGCATTGTTCAATTTTTTTCAACCTTTATTTCATCAGATTTCAATCCTTGATAGATTGACCATTTTGCTGCTCATAGCTTTGAAACAATTTTTCCCACCAAGTTAAATTCATACATTCTAATCTAGGTTTAGCAATTGGTACCTTTACTTGGTTCAGTATCTCTTGTAACTTAAAATACTTGTCAAGTACCTTTAACTAACTTGCAAAAGCATTAGGGTCATTTATATCATTAAAAGTCCTCAATTCTACATACAAAATTCTAGTAGAATTTTTGAACATTGTAGTAAGCCTTGCTTCATCATCATCATCAGCTTTCAATGAGAAGAAGTGGATGTTGCTAATGGAGCTCTCTAAACTCTAACATAAGGATTTGAACTTCCTTCCCTTGGTATCCTAGTGTGATGGATTTCTAAACTCCCATAGTTGAAATGTTCTTCCTCCTCATTTGCTTACTTTCCACAAAGCTAAGAAAATTCTTCATCATCATTTGAGCAAAAATGCTCATCATCATCATGAGTCTGAATATGGCTAGGACTTGCATTTCTATCTACCATAGTAGTTATCTCATCTAGTTTTTCAACCATCAGCTGAATTCCATGCTCTTCATATCTTTGTTTAAGACCTAAACCTACTTCTTCTTAGGAGTCATTTGAAATAGATATAGAAAATTCACAATCAAATTTCAATAATAATTAACTTAATACTTTGATACTAATTCCTAGAGTAGGGTCACACCAATTTTCTTTAACCCTTCAAAATCACAAAAAATATATAATTTATGAAGATATTTTAATTAATAAAAAATAGGAAAACTAGTTATCTTCTTTTATTTTAAAAGAAGATCACAATTACAGTAGTTTCATAATGCACAAACACAACACTCACATACTCAATATTGCAAAGCATGAGGCTCTACAACCATACAATGAGCATCTGTAATGCAAGGTAGATCAAAATAGATCTTTCCTATACATAGGACTAAGATCCAAACTCACACAAGAGTTACGATTGCCAAACATACATAATTGACCACAAAGATGCACATCACTCTTATGTAATCTCTTTCCCAATTCTCATGCCACTCTCATTCTCATGAATACACTTCCATTATTATGTTAAACATGAAAAGAAAAAATAATATTTATTAGTTATAAGATAATACTACTAGGGAAATCTTCTCTATAACTAACTTGAAAATTCCTAATTATTTCCATTCTTGTCCTTATATTTCCTAGTTGTTTCCTTACTTCAAATTGCTAACTTGGAACTTTTCACAGTTGTATGGGACATCTATAGGCTTAACAAGATATCTTCCTATCAAACTTGGCTTCCAAACAAGATGTCTCTTATTAAGACTAGAAATCTCCTTGTTAAGCTAGATGTCTCCCTAGAGATGTCTCATGTCTAGGATAAGAGTCTTTCTAAAGACATCCCTGACTAGAATAAGACATCTTTCAAATACTTGGGAAGTATTTTTTTTTTACATCCCAACTCTTAGTATAGATGTTTCCTAGATCACCAAGATGTCTTTATAACTTTCCAAACCTATAATTTATCATTTGTATGGATGAAAAAGAGGATTGAAAGAGGTGTCCCTACAACACCACATCACATTATGAACTCATGGTAAGCATTATAAATAAGGTAAATATATCATGACTTGTGCTATGATCATGGTTTTCTTGAAAATTAGACCATGAATTATGGTTCAATCATGGTCTAAGACTATGATTGTTGGTTCAACCATAGTACAATTTATATTTTTTCTGTATTTTCAATCATCATGACCCATGGAAAATTCATGATGTAATACCATGAATCATGATTAACTTGTGATATAGAGATCACAACTTGTGCTATATTATCATGATTTGTGATGAATTGATTTTTTTTAGTTTTTATAAATTTTATTATTTTTTGAAGCTACAGGTGAACCCATGGTTCCTTATTAATAATGATAGTGGTATGAAAGCCTAATCATCATGAGCTGCAACAAGGAAATAGTAAAATATTCCATTATATTCACCAGAATGTAAGACTTTATTAATTATAGAGAAATGATAAAAGGATGCCTAAAAGTAAATGAAGTATGGGAGGTGATAGAACTTATAGAAGGCCAACATTACTTTAAAAGGGAAAAGTAAAGAGGATCCACTAATTCAAGAACTTCTAGAAGAATAATTGATGAGACGCGATTTACACTAGGCCACGATATCGCGTATGCGATATCGCGGCCGACGCGATATCGCGTCCCGCCGCCATTTCTATAAATAAGAGGCGGCACTCCCTTCATTTCCCAATCCTGGCTAGTGTAGCGAAGCTCTGGCAAATTGATCACTCCAGAGTTAGAATTTTTCCCCATGTGCCCGCGGTAGGAGTCCTAGAGTGAACGGCTCTTTATTCGAGCAGCTTGTAACCTGAACCCAAGTTGTGTATGGCAATAAAGATGAACTTTTTTGGATAAACCTTGCAGCACGTGGTTTCATTTATTGCTTTATTTCCTACTTTCCTAGTGCGTTCAAGTACGACTTGATTACGAGCGTCTACGGACGTGTATGGCTAGTCAAGGAATCGGCTGCTTGACGCAATGCATGAGTACGACTCAATTACGAGCATCGGATGCTTGGTAACCCAGTAGCGTATTCCAGGATTCTGCGCTTGGTAACTCCCGGGTCCGATGTGTACGGCTAGTTGAGGAATCGGCTGCTCATTGCTAGGCTAAATCGTGTGATAAGTACGACTTAGTTACGAGCACCCACGGGTGTGTACGGCTGGCTAAGGAATCGGCTGCTTATCACACGTAGGCTAAATAGGTGCCTCAGTACGACCACTTCGAGCACTTGCGTTACGTGTGGCGATCCCAGTAACG
>MNCI01034627.1:582256-630132 GCA_015680685.1 Gnetum montanum
ACACCTGCAGATGTGAGATGATTGGACAACATCCCTTGGGATGGTCATAATAGCAGACCTCACATCCACCGTCATTGTCTGAATCAGAATTTTCAGCCTCATCGGAGTTAGAGATTTTTCCCTTACCCTTGTTATGTGTAGGGTTAAAGTTTCTCCGCATGTTCCTGCTTTTATCACTACATTGCTCCTCCTTAGACTCTTCTACGATTTTCAAAACTATTTCTATCCGTGAGTCTAAGGAATCCCACATTTGGTCTACCTTGGCCGATACCTCCGTTGTTAACTTTTGGATCGGCACAGTTTTCCTGTTCACCAACTCTTCGAGTGGTGACTCATCCTCCTCATCACAGAATTTCACTCCCTTCTTACGAAGGGAGGGATCACGGTTGTATTCCTCCGCACTTTCTCTTTTCCGTAGCTCACCCTCTTCTTGCGCTACTTGTTCCAACAATACTTCAACTTCATGGGCTCTTAGTTGGGAGAGTCTCCCTTGGGCGTAAGTCCCAAGAGTTCTTCTCGTTTCATTTCGTAGCCCATCCACGAGGTGGCGAAGTTGATCCCGCTTAGCGTACCCATGGCCCGGGCAACGATGTAGCAATGTGTAGTAACGGGCCATGGCAGCATCCAAGGATTCATGAGCTCCTTGTTTCCAGCCTTGGATCTGCTTACGCAAGTTAGACACTCTGGAGTACGTTTGATATTTGTTGTTGAACAATTCGAGCATCGTACTCCACCTCCTGATGGTTTCCGGTTCTAAGGACCGGTACCAGCTTTCCGCTTCTTTAGTGAGTGTCCTTGGGAACAACTTGAGTTTCTGCCACTCATTGTCTATGTTCTGCAAGGCACAGGCGTCGTGGAATGCCTGTAAATGATGTTGAGGATCAGCGTTGTATCCCCCTTCAAAACGTGGGATATTATTTATATCCAAACGCTTGATCCTACTGTCTTTCAAATGCCTTGTGGGAATCCTAACTGCCTCTCTAATGTCAAGCATACTTCGGGTTGCGAATAGGGGTTCGTCATGATCATCTCTTTCATGACGTCTGTGATGTCTACGTTGTGGTTCCCTATTCTCCCTACGTCCTTGTCCTTGTCCTAACTCCTCTCGACCTTCTTGTCGAGGCATTTCATCTCTTCTACCTTTACTTTCCGCGTTATGCTCATGGTGGCTGCGCCCAGATGTGGAAGGAGAGGGTGAATGATGTGATGAAGGGGAAGAAGAAGGAGATCCATCACCATGGTGATGTTTCTTGCCTTCTCTTCGGCTGCTTCGGTCCCGACCGTTGCGACGATCAACGAGTCCGTCATTAGTGCGAGTGATTGTTCCTGCCGTGAACAGCTGGTGCTCACGGGGATCAGAGCCTGGAATATGTATCGTTGATCTAAGGCCCTGATGCCTAACCTCTTCACTAGAGTGAGGAGGAGGAACATCATTTTCTAAGAAACCCGTTGTGAGGGGTTCCTCGTCTCCTATTTCACTAATGACGTGGGAAACCTTGCCCTTCAGTAGTGAATGTTGGCTCTCCTGCCTTGCATCCCGAATACGTTGGGCTTTTGTGGGTTGATAATCCCTCAGAGTGTAATCATCCGCAACGTATTCAGTAATCAGCTCTTGCATGCCATACCGTACCAAGGCACGGAAAAGCATGTTGGAAGCAGATCGATCTGGGGGTAACACGATGTTACCTTGCATGTCTCTCCACCGCAGTTGCTCATCTTGATGGAAAACAAAGGTAAAATCCGGCACATACTCATCGGGATGAGTATATGTGACCTTAGATTGTTGAGGACATGGTTGATCTCGGTTATGCGTATGATGCTGACTTTCTCCTGTATTGTCCTTAGGTGAGTTGATTTCGTGAGAAGAAGCCATTTCTATTGGTGTGCTAATTTCACCGTTATTTATTGTTCTTGATTAACTGATTAACCCTAAGGTTCGTTTTAAGCTCACAACGATGTGAGTGATATCCCTTATGTTAAATTGGCGAAAAAACACTTAGTCCCCGGCAACGGCGCCAATGATGAGTGGCGAGGTACCCCTACACTCCACCATACGAATACGAGCGTACACGCGCGATCCGGTCGAACTCCGCAGACTAAATGCCTTAACGCCACAAGAAACACTTGGGGTTAATCGTTCGTTGTCTTCCCAGGCTTGCTTGTATGTGTCACGGTGTATGGTTAAGCAAGTCTGAGGTATGTGATTTTTTTGGTATTTTCGGCTTATCTTCTATGCTACCAGGAGAAAGGGTTGAGAAAACTAAACTAACTCTAACTAAGATCTAAGTCTAAATTAACTAGCGTCAGCATCCGTTCCCACTTGCCGGACACACCCTGAACTATGCAACTGCAGCTTACCAAACGCTAATCGTTACTGGGATCGCCACACGTAACGCAAGTGCTCGAAGTGGTCGTACTGAGGCACCTATTTAGCCTACGTGTGATAAGCAGCCGATTCCTTAGCCAGCCGTACACACCCGTGGGTGCTCGTAACTAAGTCGTACTTATCACACGATCTAGCCTAGCAATGAGCAGCCGATTCCTCAACTAGCCGTACACATTAGACCCGGGAGTTACCAAGCGCAGAATCCTGGAATACGCTACTGGGTTACCAAGCATCCAATGCTCGTAATTGAGTCGTACTCATGCATTGCGTCAAGCAGCCGATTCCTTGACTAGCCGTACACGTCCGTAGACGCTCGTAATCAAGTCGTACTTGAACGCACTAGGAAAGCAGTAAATGAAAGCAATAAATGAAACCACGTGCTGCAAGGTTTATCCAAACAAGTTCGTCTTTATTGCCGTACACAACTTGGGTTCAGGTTACAAGCTGCTCGAATAAAGAGCCGTTCACTCTAGGACTCCTACTGCGGGCACATGGGGAAAAATTCTAACTCTGGAGTGATCAATCTGCCAGAGCTTCGCTACACTAGCCAGGATTGGGAAATGAAGGGAGTGCCGCCTCTTATTTATAGATATGACGATGGGACGCGATATCGCGTACGCGATATCGCAGGAGAAGACGCGATATCGCGTACGCGATATCGCGGCCTAGTGTAAATCACGTCTCATCAATAATAGTATAAGCAAAAAGATTCACATGTAAGAATGATCATTATTTTTAATGTGTCAAAAAAAAATAGT
The DNA here is from genome assembly GCA_015680685.1 of Gnetum montanum. Classification (NCBI taxonomy): domain Eukaryota; kingdom Viridiplantae; phylum Streptophyta; class Gnetopsida; order Gnetales; family Gnetaceae; genus Gnetum; species Gnetum montanum. The sequence continues at coordinate 585,401 of MNCI01034627.1, forward strand.
AGGAAGATTATGCTCATTCAAAATTTCCAAAGAAGTATGAGAAAAACTTTTCCTAGACTACGTTAGCAGTACCAAAAAGTAATACATAAAAGAACTATTATACTAAATTCAATTTGACAAATTATAATTCAAAGGAGATGAAGACATTGAAGATTTTGTTATCAAAATGTATAACAAAATAAAAAACATTGATGAATTTGGATGTGATTTTACTCAACATCTAGAAGGTATAAAAAAGTGATAGTACCCCTTTACAATAATATTAGATATCAAGACATGATGATGAATTTTCTTCAAAATGAAGAATTAAAACAATTGATCGTTGATGATCTAGTTTCTTAGATCAAAATACTAGAATGTTTAATGATATAAGAATACATATTCTAGGTTCCTTTTTCATCCATATGTTTAGCTAATTGAAGAATTTGGAAATTTATGAAGATATATTGGACATCAAAGACATGTCTTGCCTAAGAGTTGGGTGTGAAAAGGAGATGTTCCAAGTGCCTTGGAGACATCTAGCTAGAAGAGGAGATGTCTTGCCTTGGAAGAATATGTCTTATGTATGAAAAAGGCATCTCTGTGGAGATATAAATTTGTAAGATGAGATGTATTTATAGGATAAGAGATATCTTGTTTAAGAGTGAGAGTTATCAAGGAGATGTCCTGCTAAGCTTATAAACATCCCATATGGCCAAGGAATGTTTTGAGTTTATAGGTTAAAGTTAGAAACTATCCAAGAAATATGAGAACAAGAATGAAAATAGCTAAGAATCTTCAAGTTGGTCATGGATAAGGTTTTCCTATGCTTCTTATCTTGTAATTGATAAACATTGTTATGTGTTTTTATGTGAAGATGAGAATGAAAGTATGTGCACAAAGAATAGCATGAGAGTTGGGAGAGATATTACATAAGAGTGGTATGCATCTTTGTGATCAATTATGTTGTTTTGGTCATTTTGACTCTTATGTGAGTTTGGATCTTAGTCTTGTGTGTAGGAGAGATCTAATTAATTATGTCTTGCATGAGGTCAATCATTTGTATGGTCATAGAGCCTCATGCTTTGCAATATTATTGAGTATGTAAGTGTGGGATTTGTGGGTTCTGAAACCATTGTATTTGTAATATTCTTTTCAATTAATAGAAGATATATAGCTTTATTGTTTTCTAGTAATTGAATTGTCTTCATGCATTTTGGATTTTGTGTGTTTTTGATAGGGGTCCAATCAGTTTTGAACCAATGGGATTTATCATACAGAACATAGTGTAGTCCAACCATAAGCTTAAAGGACAATGTTAAGTAGATTGCTAAGAACACTTATGTATATAGTTATGTTCAATGAATATAAAGGTGATTATAGTCCATATGATATACATGAAAAACTTATGTTGCCATGGTTGGGGATAGAGAGAATATTTATAATTTTATATTTTATAGTTTTTATGAATTTTATAAATATAATAACAAAACAAACATGAACACAAATGCATTGCAATCCCTCTTAGCAACAAGTGCAATTCTTGTGTTGTAATCCCTCTTAAAGATAGGTGTAAAACCACACAAAAAAATGTAATAAAATGGCTCTTTTTTACAACCTCGATGGCCCAACACTATGCTGTACAGGTGGGACCTTCTTAGGTAAGGATGAATTATCGCAACTTATAAAAATGAGAATTAAATAAATATTTTTATGATTTTAAGTATTTTATGAATTTTTTTGATGTTTTAATGTTTAAGGCATAAATGGTGAAACAAGGAAAAACCATAAGCTTTATTTACTACATAAACACTGAATCTTGCATCGATCAAATGGTTCTTGGCTATGTAAGCAAGGTAGCACTTTGATGGAGTCTAGCTAAACTTGTAAAAGAGAAAACTCAAAACATACAAAATAGGAAAGAAAATTAACTTGCCTAAAGGAGGAATATCTCTTTACATAAATTGGATGCAAAAAACCCTAATGAAATCAAAGTTATGCATAAGATATATGTGAGAGCTCATCCTAGGTATTTATAGTTTTGGCATGGAAATAGAGGAGGTTCATTAATGCCTATATGTCAACAAATGTTTGTCAATGCAACCCTAGCTAATTGTAATGCATTTTGACACTTTGGTACAAACTTGAGCAAGTAGGGGGTGTGTTGACACCCTTATGCTAATGTAGGGTAGTCATCACACCCTTCCCAAAATCACACTTTACTCAATGGATCTTGGGTGAAATTTGGAACTTAGGGAAGCATGTCAAAGAGACCATAGAACATCTACATGAACCTGTAGTCATCTTAAGGAGCTTAGAATCATGAAAACAACCTCAAATTATGACATAGGGGACTAGGGTACATCTTGAAAGACCAAGAAGCTTAAGAAAACATGCTAGACTATAAACATAGAACATATGAAATACTTCCCAAATCTAGGGCTCACAATAAACTTACAAATTACCACTTGACACGTCATCATTTCCTCATGACTAGGTAAAGTTAGTTCTGTAACTTTAAACCCCAAGACACAAAAACAAGGACTAGACACATGACAAGATCAATGTGGAGGAATTACAAATATATAATATAGACTATGAGTACATCATAATATAAGCCACCTTACCAAGAAGTACAAGGGAGTGATGCTAGAGGATAAAATCCTCCTAACATACCTATGTGAATCAGGAAGAAGCTAGAAAGATAGATCTTTTCTCCACATCATTTGCATCTGTGCCTTCTTCCATGTCATCTATCTTTAAATTGTCTCCTAACAACTTTTCTAGCACTCATTTAGAAGATCTTGAAAGGCCACATGCTCAACCTTAAAGATCAAGAGCATGATTATCTACCTTAAAATCTTTCTCTTAAGGAAGGTCTCTCATGTACAAGTGTTGGATCTGATGATTGATGTTGTTCCTCCTATTCTTCTTGTACTAGTGGTTCTCTTACAAGGTCATAAATCAAGGACTAAGATCTATAGAATTCCAAGTGCAATTATCCAAATATGATAACTTGTGAAAATGCTAAAGTTCAAGTGAGATCCCCAAGGAATTATTCTATCATTGTAAAAAATAACCATAGTAACAATGATAAGCATAATCCTTAGGGGCATGAGAGAAATGTAATCACAACTATGGAATCAAGACATGCATGGGTACATAAAAATAAGTGGAAATAATTTAACTAACCATCAAAATTACAAAGTACATATTCATATTGGTGTCTCTCCCCAATGAATGAGTTATAAGACACTTGACTTGAATCACATGAATAAGACAAATGGAAAGAATAAGAATAACAAATTTCCATGAAAATATTAAATATTTAACCAAGAATCAAACCAAAAAGCCACAAAAGACAACAAAAAGACAAAAAATTTCAAATATTATCTTGGATGATATCCAAGATAATAGGGTTAGAAAAATGGAAGATAAATGGAGTATTCAAATATCAAACAAATAGGCACAAGTAAGGTAAGATAAAATGGGATTATCATAATCAAACCTTGAAGCTTGTAGAGTCAACACTCACATAAATGGAAGTGCAATAGAGTGCTTTATGCCATGTAACCACCACCATCATTGGGAAATAAGCTTGATCTAACTTCCTCACACTACCAAATCAACAAGAGTTCACAAGTGAATTCCTTATAGAAAGCACCTATGTTTCTTTTTCTTATAAAACCCATTAATGGGACATCCATGGATTCTCAAAAACTAGTGAGACATGAGCATCTAACATGAGTCCATTCTTGTGGATGGCCAAATCTCATCCTCTACTTTTCCTGATTAACTTCCTATGATATACAATGATGGACAAAATGAAAAGAAAAGAGATAAAGAATGAATGATGTACAATAGAGAAAAGGTAAGAGTGTAACATCACTGGATTTCTAGCTAATGATTCAATTAGCTCATGGAAGCACATGAGCATGTCCTACACCTCATAAGAGATCCATTACTACCTCCCTTCATTACTACTCATGAACATAGTAGGGATAGACCTTCAAATCCATTTTTTGAGAATAAGATCACATTTACTACTACTTTAGCTACCTAGCCTTGATTGTTCCATGGTCTAATCATTGGTGAAATGGAACCAAGGTAATGTGATGTTGATAATCTAGAAGTCAAGATTCCAATTTGGTTTTCCTTTATCTATGCACGTATGCATAATAGGTTCCCTAAATTTAGCTTTATAGGAAACCTTTCTTTAAACTCTCTAGAGACTCTAACTGGTCCTAATCCCAACAATGATTACAATTCCATAACTAAGAAAATGGAATTTTCATGGTCTAGATAGAATCATGGTTTAAATCAAGGGCTATGACCTTGACCCCTAGGAATAAACAGATTCAGAAAATAGATGAAAGAAACAATTAACATTACTAAAGTTCACTAAGAAAGAGACTTATAGGCCTTCATGACCATGGGTAAGAATGAGCAAGATATTTTCTTGGACTATTACTTTTGGAAGTTAAGTAATCTAGGTTACATTGACCTTTTCGTATGTCAAAACCTTAAGGAAAATGGAGTATATAGAATCTTGTGAAGTGTGATGCTTTTGCCAGGCTTGAAGGAGAGTTCAAGTCATGAAATCTATAAAGAGATGTCATGGTGGAGACTACAAGGACCTACCAGACATGAAAGAAGACTCAAGGAATGAGAGCTACTTCAAGATGTCAAAATGAGAACTAGAAGGACTCAAGAGAGCTTGGAAAAAGACTTCATTAGAAAAGTGAATCAAGGATGAAGATGAACACTATCGTAAAATGAAGAAGTTTCCAAAATCAAAGATGAGTCAAATCAATGAAAGGAAGCCTCAGGAACCAAAGTCCAAAAGCTAAGAATACATCTCACAAAAGTAGAAGATGTCTTGGCCAAAGTGTAGAAGAATCATAGAAGATGTCTTACTAAAATAGGAGATGTCTCTTGTCTAGAAAAGACATATACATGTAGATGTGTTCTCAAAGATGTCTCCTTTGGTAGAGAGATGGATACCTTAAATGGAAGTCTATGTAGTTAGACATCCCAATCTCAAAGAAGACATCTCCTATAGTTGTTAAATAGCCATTGCTCAAATTTTGAGGTGATTTCAAAAATATCATGGTTGTAAGAAGAATTCATTCTCTTGGTTTTTGTGCAAGTCAGCTACATGAATAGTCACTATCAAAGCAATCATTGCATACTATACTTGTATACCAAATTTATCATATCATTTGATTGTATGTTATACTTCATTATCATATCATATGTGTTATCATATTAAGAGCTTTGAATTGTGCCTCAAAGTTAAGAATTTGTAAATTACACTATTTTCCTTGTAATTTCTGTTTCTCTTTTGTTGCCCATTTGGGGTTTATGTGCTTCTTATGAGAAGGCATCATTCTTGAGCTTGTTAGGACCTTGTAGGATTAAGTGTTGATATAGCACTTGATGAGCGACAAGGTACCCCTACATCCAACCATGCAAATCACTAAGGCATTTACATGTGATTTGGTTGAATTTCGTGCACCTATAGTTTTCCAATGCACTAATTTTCTAGGAAGTGAAATGGGCATTTAGAACATTTGTTTTCTTCTCAGTTCCACTTGTGATGTACAAGTATATGATTAAGTGTAACTGAGCTACATGATGTTTATCATTTTATGTTTTGTAAGTTTAATTGCCTAAAACACATATGGAAGGTAGAGGAATTTAATATTCAATTATTCAAATACCTAGCTAGTCTAACACAAGTACCCATTCCCACTCTCCTAGACACATCCTGAATACATATAGCATTGTTGGATTACCAAACGTTAAGCATTTCTGGATTACCAAGCACTATATGTATGCTTGAAGTAGTTGTGCTTGTGCTTATTAAGAACTTAAAATTAATCGCTTAATTAAAATGCATGAAACTAAAATGCATGAATATCAAATGGATTAAGTAAAAATTAATCTATTCTCAGTGCTGCAAGGATTATCAAAAGGGATTGTCTTTATTCCCATTACATTGCTATGCTTAGATACATCAGTGCTTGAATAAAGGTCTATACACATTCAGACTCTTGTTGCAAGCACTTAGAAAATATTCTAACTTTGGAGAAAACAAGCTATAATAGCTTCGCTATCTATGAAAAAAAATATCAAAAACTCATGAAAACTATGAGTTCAAGCACTATATTTATATGCTAGCATATACCCCATGATATTGGATATTCAACATCCCATCCTAGGCTCCAACATTGGGTATCCAATGTTGAGACTTTGATATTAGATATTTGATATTAGAGCTAGTCAAAACATGATTAATCATACCTCCATGACTCAATAAAAAATTTTTCTCAAGTGAAGAAGAGAAGGAACAAGTTCCTTATAAAATATTAGGAAAGTATGGAATTATTAACTGACATACAAACTGACTCAGATGGAACAAATAGACTCTAAGTGCCAAAGTGTACGAAGTTAAAATATTTTACAAAATTGGATATTCATGATAAGAAAAGTGAGCAGCCTAGATCAAACTAACATCCAATGCCTCTTGGTAGCTGAAGAGCAAGAGAGAAGGTCTAATGATCATGAATAGTCCTTGTCATGTGGTACTATTGCATCATCCTTGGTGAAGATAGTCCCACTTCTAGTCCATGCTTCCCTTTGCAATCATAACAAAATTACAAATTAGGATGTAATGTGTAACACATAGCTATTAAGTATGTTGTCTCATTGGTGCTTACACTTATCTAGGTTGTGATTGTGGTAGATTGATTCCTTTAGGAGTGTTAGCGAGAAGATTGACAAATAGAGTAAAATAGATAAGTGGTCTATTAAATTTGAAAAGTTCAATTAGGATGAAATGATTGAAGAGGGTTTCAGAACTCACAATAATAAAAAGGGAAGTACATTGAAAAATGTTGTGACGATGTGCATAATTGGATGTCATTGATGGGGAAGGTAAAAGGATTTGATTGTGAGAATGTCTAAGGATAAAGAACTTAACTAACCCAACCAAAAGATATGCAAGTGGGTCCTCCCCAAAGTAGACACAAGCCTTTTATTGTCCTTACATAACTTCAAACCAAGGAGTCTATGGGCTCCATGGATGATTAATGGTTACAGAAGGTTAAGTACAAAAAATCGAAAAGCAACTACCTAAGAATTCTAACACATCAAACCAGGACATTGAACAAGAACATGAAACTAGTAGTGAGGTGAAACATAAAAAACATAGATGGATGAGAGAGAGTGGAATGGAGTTCCTAATTAAGGTTACATGAAGTCCCTTATGAAGTGTGTGGTTAAATGACTTGATAAAATCCATCATTAGTCTAGACCAAAACCAACCACATTTAATGACATCACATCATCAATCAAGGACTAGTCCACCCCCCCTAAGATACAAGAGTGCTCCTACAAAATAACCACCATTCCTTATTATAGAAGAAAAGAGAAGTAGGAAGTGAGGAAGGGCCTTAGTTAGAGGAGACCTTCAGGCATGGGTAACATGTCTTTCTAGTCCCATAACTAGTGCTTGTGTCCCATTTATTTTGTCTAAGGGGTATGCTTTGAATTCCCATCACCTTTCTTTTTTTTTCTTTTTGATGAGAACCACACCATGAAAAGACTTATTTAACTTTCTTTTATTGGTCAACACGAAATAGTAAGAAGTCCATGAAAATAGACATGCACCTAAACAAGCAAAAAGTCACAAAGAATATCGAATCCTTTGAAGTCACACCGTGTTCAAGCCTTTGAATCCTTTCCAAATCCAACAACTACCAAAGTCACAAATTTGTTAAAATTTTATTAATGAAAAAGGGACTTCACATTTCCAAAACAAGAAAAACCATAGAATTTGTGGATGGGTGGATGTTGTGGACTCACTACCTATTGCATAAATAAGAAACCATGTCCTAATTATCCATAACAAAATTCAAAGCTAGAATCCAAACACCAAAAATCACATAATTGGATAGCACATTCCCACATAAATTAAATCACAATGTACCTAGTTGGAAATAAGATGCTTATTATTAAAAAAAGATAAGAAAATTACATCCCAATAAAGAAAAATATATAAGAAATTGTAAAATACTCAAGAAGAAGAAAACATACTAATGATGTTGTAAAACAAAAAGTTTGAAAAATTAATACTATAGAAAACAAAGAGTGTAAAATATAGAATGTGTAAAACAAAAACATGTAAAACAAAAATATGAAAAACTAAGGAGATGCTTATACTGTTAGCATGAGTGGCCAACTTCTCTATGACTAAGTTGAAAGGATGAGATTTAAAATGTGGAGCATGGTTGTTCATCCAATGAGGTGTTTGTTGTATTAGTTGGCTTATGCTCATGGAAAGTTTTGACTTGTTGTATGTTGACCAGCTATTTCTTGTTTAGGCTCTCAAGTTTATAGATCATCATGATCCTAGAAGGAAAAATTTCATAAATTATATAAGGTTTTTTCTACAATGTTTGAAACTTAGTTTGTTAAGGTACATGGGTGGGATTCTAGTAGAGAACCTTATCTCTTGGTTGAAGTTTGACTTTTTTGATTTTAAGGTCATCGCAGTTTTTGTTGAATGCCTTGTGTAACTCATTAGATGATAAGGTTACTAATTAGTTTTCATCTATTAAGTTGAGATTCATTAATCATTTTTATTGTGCTAGACTTAAGTTAAGGTCAAGGGCACAAGTTGTTGAAAGTGTATAGAGCTCAAATTGAATAGGAATTGTTGGTAATTTTTTTGTACATAAGCTTGTAGGAAGAGTAGCCTATAGAAAGCTTCCATGTTGATCGATAGGCCCAAAGGGCATCGTTAAGTTTCGTGCTCCATTATTTCTTATATTTGCTAATAGTTCTTATTAGAATCTTTGTTATTTCCCTATTGGTAACCTTAACTTGATCATTGGCTTAGGGGTGGTAGGATGTTGTGAGTTTATGTTCAACCTCCAAGCATTGCATTAGCTTTCAAAAAGTAGTGCATGTAAAGTGAGTTCCATGATAAAAAATTAATGCATGTGGCACACCAAACCTATTTACAACATTTTGTTGTACAAATTGACCAATAGTAGAAAATGTATAGTTAGTGATGGTTGCTGCTTCCACCCATTTCATACAATAGTTAACAACTATGATGTATGCCTTTCCATTTGACATGGGTGTGATGGAAGCCATGAAATCAATACCCCAAATGTTGAATGATTCTAATGGTTGAATCCATTATTGAGGTCCATCCACTGTTGAGTAGTCATTCCACCATCTTGTTGGTAGCATTTACAAGACTAGACATATTGATAAGCATCCTTGAAGATTATTAGCCAATAGCATATTTCCATTAGGATTTTAATGGTTGTGTGTCTCCTAGCATAGTGGCCCCAACAAGGACCTTCATGAGTGTCTTGGAGAACACATAGTCGATCAACATCAGGGACACACCATTGAACTAGGCCATCGACGCACACCTTGTAGAGGTGTCCATTGATCTCCATGAAGCATTTTACCTAGTAAAGAAACTATTATTTCTTCCAATGGTCCAACCCTTGTGGCATCTCCTAAGTGAGAAGATAGGTGAGAATTCCATCATACCATTTAGGCTCATTAGGCAATTGTTTAGTTATAGCCCCAGCAAATAGGAGTTTTTCAGAAAACATATCAAATAGTGGGTTCTCCTCCTCTTTGTTGTCCCATCGTAACTGAGACAAGTGGTTAGCAACCACATTTGCAGTACCCTTTTGATCTACCATTATAAGATCAAATTCCTATAAGATCACTAGCCACTGTATGACACAGGGGCTCACTATTGGCTTGCTCATCAAAAAGTAGATGAAACTATGGTTTGTGTGCACAAACACATTGTATCCAAGAACATAATGCTTAAAATTTTCTAAAGCAAACACCACTGCTATTGGTTCTTTTTCTGTGGTGATGTAGTTTAGTTGTGCACCCACAATGCTTTAACTTGTGTAGTGGATGTAGTGTGGAAATTTCTTATCATCCATCTATGTAAGCATGACTCCTAAGGCATAATTTGATGCATCTGTCATGACATGAAATGGCTTGGACTTGTTAGGTGCTTATTGGATTTGAGTTTCTACAAGTTTCTCTCTCAATTTTTGGAATGCTTTTTCATATTTCACAGTCTAGACAAATGGAACATCTTTCTTTGTCAACTCCATCAACAATTTTGTGATCTTAGAGAAATTATCTATGAATCGTTGATAGTAGCTAGTATGTCTAAGGAATAACCAAACATCTTTGATAGTTTCTAGTTGGTATGTTATTCCTTGGATAACCATTAATTTTCTCAAGGTCAACCTCAATTCTTGCTTGTGAGATTCGATGCCCCAATACAATGCCTTCTTGGACCATTAGATGACTCTTTTGCCAGTTAAGCTTAAGGTTTATCTCAACACATCATTTCATTACTTGCTCAGTGCAATCCGGGGCTTAATTAAATGTAGCTCCAAAGTTGGAGAAGTCATCTATGAAGGCTTCCACACCACTATTGATTTTCTATTCAAAAATGCTTAAAACCAAGTATTCAAATGTAGTAGGGACATTGCACAAACCAAATGGCATCTTGCGATATGAAAAAGTTTCCCAAGGACTCATGAATGTTTTCTTGGATTGGTCCTCTATTGCAATTTGAATATGGTTATAACCACTATAACGATCTAAAAAACTATAGTAACAATGCCCAAATATTGTGTCTAACACCTGATCAAAAAATGACAATGGAGAATAGTCCTTGAATGTTGCCATATTTAGTAGCTAAAAGTTGATACAGACCTGCCACTTATCTCCTTTCTTTGGCACAATCACAAGTGGACTAACCTACTCACTATTTACAATGGAATAACTGAACCCTACCTTGAGGAGTTGTTTGATTTCATCTTTGATGATCTGCTTCACTTTGGGATTCAATCACCTCTATGGTTGCCTGTTTAGCTTCATGGCCGAATCAATGTAGATGTGATGTTGGCATATTTTAGGATTAATCCCTATGAGTTCAGGATATGACTAGGAAAAATTTGCTAACCATTTTTCAATTACATTCAACAACATCTTTTTTTGCTCTGGAGTAATATTTTCATTGATTATGATTGACTTTCCATTTTTTAAGAAAACATACTCCATGCTAGCTAGTAGAGTTTTTAGTTCAAGGGACTCTTGCTTGAAATTTTCAAGAATTTCCAACTCTTCCCAATAGGCATCATCATTTGTATCATCAGAGAGTTGGTGATGAACTTACTCTAGTTCATCCATGCTTGTGAAATATGCGCATGTTAGGCTCTTAGCTGGCTCTATGCAAAGTATATTACTTTCAAAATTAGTGATTAGCCATTACCTTTAAATTTTTGCTTCTAGTGCACATTGCTTACATGCAGAGATGGATGCTCATTTCAATGCCTAGAGTTTTTGCACAAAATTATGCGCTATATCGTTGTATGCAATGCATGGAACTTGCTTGTTCTCGATCTTTCCAAATGTATTTTCTTTAGATATTTCTAGAAAAACATCTATGATGTCCATCCTTGCATCAATGGTGCTTAGCCATGCCCTTCCGATGATGATTGGAAAGTTCCCTTTGCAATTCTCTACCTTGATCACTAGGAAATTAATAGGATAAGATCACCCATAGATAGTTGTTACAATGTCTTCTACTAGTTTCAATGGAACAACGATTGACTAGTCTATCAATTGTAATATGATATTGCTCTTCTTGAGAGGAGGTAGGTTCCATGCAATATACATCTCATGAGAGATCATGTTAACACTAGAATTAAAATTGAGAAGAGCTTTGCACGGTTTATTCCTAGCAATCTGCAAATAAATAAGAGGACTTCCAGGATTGACTAATTTCCTAGGAAGGTTTCTAGCATAGATCTAATTAGATACGATGTGAGTAAGCATAATTGTATGGATCCTTGGTGGTATTTAGTTTGAAAGGGACTTGAAAGAAAGGTCTTTTCTTTGATCAATTATTCAACCCACTTGGTTGATGAACCGGTTTTAGATTAATGGCCCCAGTAGAATTATGTTATTGTTGTTGAGCTAGTAGTTCACCTTGCATACATGAAGTAGGTGGTAGTTATGCTAAGGGAGGAGGAATATGTGCAAGAATAGGAGAAGGATAACGGTAAAAGGTGTTATTCCTTCTTACATGTGAAGAATGCATTCGATAATTATCAAGAGGGTAGTATGGAGGCTGGAAAGTGAAAATGTGACTACAAGAGTTGTGTGGAGATAAGGATTACTAAACATAGTATCTATATGGATTAGGTTGTTGGTAAGGGTATTGTTACCTTAGTGGTGCAAGTTCCCATGATTGTGGTTGTTGTCATTATTGATACTACTCATATGGTTGTGGTGGAGTTCCTCTTGGATAATACTATTATTGTTGGTAGAATTGCCTAGAATTGCCTTGAGGATAAGACAATCTTTTGGGTGTTTGCCTTTGTGCAAGTCATGGATTCAAAGCATACACCCCAGATTCTTGTAAGTGTGACACTATAGGGCAACATCCCTTAGGATTTTCATACTGGTAGATTTCATACCCATCATCATCATCTTATTCGCCTTCTACAACTTCTTCTATTGTAACAATCTTGCCCTTACCTCTTTGATAGGCACATTCAGCTTCCTTGTGCCTTCTGCACTCATGATTACTACCTTTTTTTTGGACTCTTCAACAATTCTTAGGAAAACTTAAAATATACTCCATGGAGTCCCATAACTAATCAACCTTGGATATAATTTTAGCATGAAATTTTTGGAGTAGTAAGGTTTTCCTATTCATCACCTCATTGAGTGCTGATTCTTCCTCACTGTCACAAAGTCAAACCTTCCTCTTATGAATGGAAGAATCATGGTTTTACTTTTCTAAACTTTTCCTTTTTCTTAATTCACCTTCCTCTTTGGCTACCTAGTCAATTAATCTTTGTATCTGATGAGCACTTAATTCTGCTAGCTGTCCTTACGCATAAACATCAAGGGTTCTTCTCATTTCTAATCAAAGCTTGTCTACAATGTGGTGAAGTTAATCTAATTGAGAACAATCATGGCCAAGATATCTATGCATTAAGGAATAGTATCGGGCTATGGCAACATCCAAGGATTTGTGTGTTCCTTGTTTCCATCCTTGGATCTACCTTCTTAAGTTGGATACTCTAGAGTACGTTTGATATTTGTCATTGAACAATTCAAGCATGGTACTCCATCATCTAATATATTCTGGTTTTAAGGACTGGTACTAGTTCTTTGCTTCTTTAATGAGTGTCCTTGGAAACAACTTAAGCTTTTGACACTCACTTTCTGTATTTTGCAAGGCACATGCATCTTGAAAAACTTGGAGATGGTTTTGTAAATCTAAGTTATATCCTCCTTTTAATTGAGGAATATTGTTCATGTATAGCCTTTTGATCCAACTATCCTTTACATGCCTTGTTGGAATTCATACTACTTTCGCAATGTTGAGCATACTTCAGGTAGTAAGTAAAGGCTCATTGAGGCCATGATTATGGTGCCTACGATGCCCTCTACTACCCCTTGGTTCATGGTGATGTGCCTCTCTTGAATGTCTACATCCTTGGTCTTACTTTGCTCAATGGTCCCTTCAATCATTTTGGTCCTATCAGTTACCTTCATCATGGTCATGTTTCCTATAGTTGCAATCAAAGCCAAAAGAAGAAAAAAATGAGGATGAAGGTGAAGAGGAAGAAAGCCTAGCACCATCATGGTGCTTTCTACCACCTCTTTGGTGATCATGGCCATGATCATAATCTTGTTTTCTATCCATATCCTTGCCTTGACTTGCCCCTTTGGATCCTTCTTTGTCATTGGATCCATTCTTGCTAGAATCGAGATTGTGAATTGTGGATTGCAGGTTCCGGTTTTGAACTCATTCACTGATGTCAAAAAGAGGAATTTCACTAAATGGAAAGCACCTAGAAAATGGTTCTTCACAATCTTTTTGGTATAGTAAGAATGGAAAATCATTGAATCCATTTTCCTTCACAAATTCTTGATGCTATTCTAGTTATTGATGTTGTAGATGTTGTACCTTAGTGGGATGATAATCCCTAGCATCAATATCTTGCATAACATACTTAGCATGAAGTTCCTAGAGACCCCATCATATAAGCATTTTTTGAAGCATTGCAACGACTGATCGATTGGGTAGCAACACGATGTTGCCCTCCATGTCATGCCACTGCAACTATTCATCTTGATGTAGGATGAAGGTGAAGTTGGGCACATACTCATCAGAATGAGCATATACCACTTGATATTGCTGAGGCACTAGTTGATGTACTCTATTAGACTTGTACAGAGAATCACTCCTATGAGAAGAAGACATCTTATGTTAGAAAATAAAAACATAGTGTGCTTCTTAAAATTGTTCTAGTAATCTTAAGATATGATATGACACTAAGGGTCATTCCAAAAGTTTGAATAATTTTCACTAAATCCTCAATAGCGCATGTAACAACTAAAAGGTCCCTAGCAATAGTACCAACGATGAGCGACAAGGTACCCCTACATTCAACCATATAAATCACTAAGGTGTTCACACACGATTCAGTTGAATCCTGTGGACCTGTAGTTCTCCAATGTACTAATTCTCTATAAAGTGATATGCACATTGAAAATGTTTATTATCTTCTTAATTCCATTTATGATGTACAAGTATATGATTAAGTGTAATATAGGTATATGATTTTTATCATTTTATGTGTTGTAAGTTTAATCACCTACAACAAGAATGGAAGGTAGAGGAATTTAATATCTAATTATTCGATTGCCTAGCTAGCCTAACATTAGTACCCATTTCCACTTTCCTGGAAACATCCTGAATTCATATAGCACTATTGGGTTACCAAATGTTAAGTGTTTTTGGGTTACAAAGTGCTATATGTATGCTCGAAGTAGTCATGCTTGTGTTTATTAACAACTAGAAATTAATTGCTTAATTAAAATGCATTAAAGTAAAGTACATGAAAGTAAAATGCATGAATATAAAATGGATTAAGTAAACATTAATATATTCTTAGTACAAGGATTATCAAAAAGGCTTATCTTTATTCCCATTGCACTGTTGTGCTCAAGTACATCAGTGCTTGAACAAAGATCCATACACACTCAGACTCATGCTATAGGCACTCAGAAAATATTCTAACTCTAGAGAAAACAAACTATAGGAGCTTCACTATCTATGAAAAAAATTATCAAAAAATCATGAAAACTATGAGCCCAAGCACTATATTTATAGGCTGATATATACCCTGTGATATTGGATATTCAACATTGCGCCTGGCCTCCAACATTGGGTATTTGATGTTGAGGCTTCGATATCAGATATTCAATATCGAAGCTAATCAAAACATGCTTCATCATTACCACAACACTTTGGAGTTGCGCTTAAGTTGTAAAGGTTGTGGGATCCTAGAAACCACATTATAAGCTTATTGAAACCTTGTGGGTTGAGTGGATTCATGGCAATGAATTACTCCAAAGCAGAGCTTAGAGCTTGTATAGGGTGTGGTAGCCTTCAATCCACATTCTGAGAGAAACAAATTATTAAGGTGTATAAGCAATATACCCTTTGAGTATGATGTACCCAAGTTGGGGAACCACATAAAATTAGTGTGATTTTGTTGAATTACTTCTAATTTAGGAAACTTATTCCTCCCCCCTTCTAATTTTATGATCCTCAAGTGGTATTAAAGCTTGGTAGTCTTATTTCTACATCAACTTCCAAGAGTGAACAATGGAGGAGACATCTTACACAAATCCACCCATTTTTGATGGATTTAACTTTGCCTATTAGAATGTAAGAATGCAAGGCTTCTTCAAATCTATGGAGTTTGAAGTCTAGGAATTCATCCTTGAAGGCTACACACCAGCTATCAATAGCACAACAAGAGCAATGAAGCACTGGAACAAATGGACACAAGAAGAAAGAGATAATTTTATGTTTGATTTAAAAGCAAAAAAAAAATTTATACTATGATTTCAATAAATCCAAATTTAATAGAGTAGTTGGTTGTAAAATGACCAAATAAATTTGAAAAACTTTGGAGGCCACATATGAAGGAACCTCAATAGTTAAACAATCTAAATTGTTAGTTTTACAAACTAAGTATAATAAGCTCAAAATGATAAAAGGTGAAAAAATAAAAGATTACTTCTCTAGAGAAAATGATCTTTTTGAGGTTGTTAGAGGTAATAGTAAAGATTAACCTGAAAGTGGTGTTATTATAAAAATGATTAGGATTTTACAACTAGAATTTAGACCAAAGGTAACTACTATAGAAGAAATTATGGATTTCTCAAAACTTAAATTTAAAGAGCTTCAAAGTGCTCTGATTGATTATTAAATGAATTCATAAGTAAAGGGGCAATACAAGAAAATCCCATTGCTCTAAAATCATCCATCAAGGAAAAGGAACCTACTGAGTAAGATGTGAATAGTGAAGAGGAGAAAGGTCTTCTCTCTAGAGGGTTGTAAAGACTCATGGCAAAAAGGGACTAGCACTTTAATCAATAGAGATATAAAGAAAGAGGTAAGAAAAGAAGTAGATATTTTTCCAATTATAATTTTGATTTTTTCTCTATAGAATGTTGGGTATGTGATGGAAGAGACAATGTGGCCTCTGAATGTCCTAGTAATAGCAGATGGTAGTGAAAGGATAGAGATGATGAAGAGTTGAAAAAGACCAACTTCTATACAAGTTGGAATGATGGTGAGCAAAGTGATAAAGAAGTAGATGACTCTACCAAAGATTCTTAGCTTATATGCATGGCTCTTATAGATGAAAATTCACTACATGTTGATGAATCAAAAGGTATGTACAATGAAAGGTATAGTGAATTACATGAAGAAATTATTTTCTACATTATTTACTTAGGAAGGTAAATAAATTTTTGAATAAAAAGCATGATGCAATTCATGTCAAAGTAAAAGGAGAAATCTTAGATATGAGGGCTAATATTCAACAACTAACCCCTTTAAATAAGGATTTCAAAGATTTTCAAAAAGAGGTTCATGAAAAGTAGTCTAGAGATGAAGATTTAGAAAAAGTCTCACAAGAGGATACAAGATCAAGCTCAGGCATAGTCAAGTTTGATAACTTCATTCATGAGGAGAATACTTAATTTGTTAGTAAAAATTGTGGTAGTAAACAAAACCTTGATTATTCTCATGTTGATCAAAATAAGATTGATGCTTAGTCTTTTCCAAAAGTCCTTGATCAAGGTATTATGTAGGAAGCTACAACTGGAAATAATGATGATTGGGAAATTGAAAAAGTTTTCAAAACAATGGATGATACAAAAGGTTATTAAAAATATTTCAATCAAGGAGAACATAGACAAGTTTTCATAACAAGTAAAATAGCTGATGAAAAAGAGCCAAAGGTGAAGGAGGTACTTTATGATAGGGAACCTCATATCCAACCTCATTAGTCTTCTTCCTCTCAATTGTAAGTAAGGTAAGTCAAGGTAAGTTTCCATCTCAGTATTTAATTTGGTAAGTCCAAATTGTTTTGATATGTGCTTACTTTATTTTAAGATTATAGAATGTTAGTTCTAGATCAACACCTATAAGAGAAGATATTTTTGTATTTTTGGAATAATTGATTATGGTATCTTTTATGTACATATGACCATGATGCATGGCTTTATAGAAGTTTTTTGTGTGGCACTTATAATGAATTTATTATTTTCTTATCTTGTTTTTAAATGACCTTAAACCCTTGTATGTAATTTAGTTTAAAAGTCTTGTGAGGAACTTTTCAATTGTTTATAATGCTTTTTGTTGATATTACAAAGCTTATTTCTTTTGAAATATTTTTTTTGCATAGGTGCCTTGATGAAATTCATGAATTTTTAGAGAAAAAGGAATTATTGTGAACTACAATTAATAAGACACCTTATTCTCCACACCTGATCTTAATGTTGCATTATAGGAGTAGTTCTTTGATAATAAAAGGAGCATGACAATTATCATTTTGAAAAGAACAAGCTGATCCTAAAAGGCTCTAGATGAGTATACCAATCTCTCTCTAATAGATGCATTATAACTGAGAAATGAGAAAGAATTACAATAGTTATTTCAAAAGATGGATCATATATGCAAGGGGAGAATCTATGTAGGGGGAGGTCTTGAGTAATTCTCTCAAGGAGATGATATCATAATTGTAAGCTTCCAATCTCTAGCACCTATATTAGAAAACAACAAAGAAAAACATATTCATTTGGCATCATTTTAAGTACCTAAGGCCCCTACTACAAGTATGAATTGAGAAGTACTCACAATGGTAGATTGGGACTCAAAAAGATGTTCATAATCTCTTTTGGTAAGAAATGAGATATATATATGTATATATATAGTTCTTTTGCTTTCTACCTAATTGTCATGTATTAGTTCATGATTGGTTTTCATATAAATGATTGTTTGACCTTTTGATATAATAAGATATCTTCCATTGTATTAAAAGTTGAATGTGCATGCTTCACCTACCCAAAAAAGTATTATGCCTTATCGTATTATTTCAAAAGGAGGGAAATATTGGATAAAGCTATGAGTATTGGTAATTTCTTACTAATGGCTTATTGACTTAGAGATAAGTTGTATGATCTTCAATGCTAAAATTTCATTTTGGATGTCAACTATAAAGGTTCTACCTCTTTAGTTCTAACCTTCTATATGAACAGATAAGGGGTAACATTTATTTGGTTTGCCATCATTGGACCTATACTATCTATGGTAAGTGATGCGTACTTTTTAATTACTTGTTCTTCCTTGGTAATCATGTTCATATCTATAGTATACTCAAGTCCATATGTATTTCTTATGATTGATTGCAACTCTATCTTCACCTCTTTTTGATGATGTCTAAAAAGGGGAATAGTTAGGTTGATCTAACATGGTTGATATTAGTATGTTTTTGTGATATGACTGATGTTATAAGCCTAATTGAAAATATATGTCTTGGTGCCGTCTAGAGACTACTAACGCATTTTCTTAAGTTTTGAACATCACCAAAAAGGAGGAGATTGTTGACCTTTTGGTATGTAAAAACCTTATGGAAAATGAAGTATATAGAATTTTGTGGAGTGTGATGCTTTTGCAGGGATTGAAGGGGAGCTCAAGTGATGATATCTACAAAGAGATGTCATAGTGGAGATGACAAGGACTTGTTGGACATGAAAAAAGACTCAAGGAATGAGAGCTACTTTAAGATGTCAAAATGAGAACTACAAGGGCTCAAGATAGCTTGGACAAAAACTTCATTAGAAAAGTTAAGTAAGCATGAAGATGAAGACTACAACAAAATGAGGAAGTTTCAAAGATTGAGGATGAGCCAAATCAATCAAAGGAGGCCTTGGGAAGTAAAGCCCAAAAGTTGAAAATATGTCTCATAGAAGCAAAAGATGTCTTGGCCAAATTGTAGAAGAACTAGAGAAGACATCTTGCTGAAATAGTAGATGTCTCTTGTGTAGTGAGATATCCTAATATCAAAGAAAATATCTCACCTAGTCGTTAGATAGCTATTGCTCAAATTCTGAGGTGATTTTGGAAACATTAAGGCTATAAGAAGATTTCATTCTCTTGGTTTTTGTTTAAGTTAAGTGCATGAATAATCACTATCAAAGTAATCATTGCATACTATACTTGTGTACCTAATTTTTCATATTATTTGGTTGAGTATTGTACTTTATTATCATATCATATGTGCTATCATTTTGAGAGCTTTGAACTATGCCTCAAACTCAAGGATCTATAAATTAGTTACACACTTTTCCTTGTAATTTTTGTTTCTCTTTTTTTCGCCTCACTAGGGTTGATGTGCTTCTAACGAGAAGGCATTGTTCTTAAGCTTGTGAAGATGTTGGCAAATTAAGAGTTGGTGTAGCACCATAATACTTCAAAGAAAAGTTCAAGTTGTAAAGGTTGTAGGATCCTAGAAACCACATTCTAAGCTTATTGGAACCTTATTGGGTTGAGTGGATTTTTGACAATGAATCACTTTGGAGCAAAGCTTAGGGCTTGTACAGGGTATGATATCCTTCAAATCACATATTGAGAAAAAGAAAGTCCAAAGGTATGCAAGTCATCTACCCCTCGAGTGTGGATTACACAAGTTGGGGAACCACATAAAATTTGTATGTGCTTTTGTTGAAATATTTTTAATTTTGTAAACTCATTCATCCCCCCTTCTAAGTTCTATGATCATCAAGTATAGGTTTAACATAAGATAGAATTTACATGATTCTTGATCCAACCACTCATTTTGATCTTGTTGAAGCAATTATAAGATCGGTTTAGAATGGTAGAAATACAATTATTTTTGGATCAAAGAGCTTGGTATAGCATCAATCTTCCCATTATCTCTTCTTTTTTATTTTTTATTTTCTTTTCTCTTTCATTTTTCATTTATATGTATAATTTTTTTACATTTAATTTTCTATTTTTTTCTTTTTTTTCATCTTTTATTTCCTTTTTTTTTTCTTTACTTCCTTTTTTTTCATTTTATATTTTTTTCCTTTTATGAGAAGAAGATATTTGAATTTTTCATAATAATCATGGAAATGATTTTCCAGAATTATGAGAATTCATCCCTTATCACATCATAGACACAAGTCCATGAGATCACAAACCTCTTCTAACCAAGGAAGCTAGGAATGGCAGCACATGGACATTGATCTTGTCATACTAATTAGAACCATCTAGTGATTGTAAGTATCATCAATGAAATACCATTTCCTTGTTAGTGATTATGCACTGTTCCAAGATTCTAGAACTTACATCCTAAGATTTGGATCCATCACCTATTCATAGTTCTAGTAGCAATAGCTTCAACAACACATAGTATGAGTCCTAGCTCCCTATTGAATCTAAGCCTAGTTCACTAGTGATGAATAGAGGAAAAGTGAATAGATGAATTCTATGGTATGGGCATTGCATCAACCAAGGCTTCACTTAGGACTTGTTTAGTTCTCTTGCATCATGATCACATCTATAACTCACCCATCCACCATTAGCTTATCAGGTGAGCATTCATAAAGCATATTAATCAATTTTCCCTATACACACAAAACACACTCAAAAGAAATATAAAACCAAAAGAATAAGAAAAGTAGAAAATGATATGTCATTAATTACAAAAAATACACCAAAAAAAGAACACAAAAATTACATCAAATAAACAAAAACATATACACCATAAAAACAAAACATACTATACTACTAAAGCCATTATGTAAAGGACTCTTTCCCCATGATTGACTTCAAGGCTAGCACATAACAAGCTCCTTGATGAACTTGTTAGTTAGAAGCATACCCTCCTTGGTCTCTTTTCTTTGAAGATGATGGTGAGAAAGGGGATGAGCATGAATCCTCACACACAGTTCTATTTTCCCTTCTCTTATGAAAATGCTTTCATTCATGAGGTGATGAATTTCTTACCATAGAAGGAACATGATTATTTTTGTACTACCCAATTGTATATGATGATGGAAAATGAGGGTAATACCTTGTATTAAGGAACTAAACATGTTCCAACTATGATTGATTTAAGATTTCCTCCTATAATGGCATAGAAGGATATGCTAGACATTACTGGACCTATGGCCACTGAGATAGTTGTAGTGGATATGGCTAATATTGGTGGGGTATTGCATAAGGTATTTGATTCATGGCCTGATAAGTTTCATAGTAGAAAGAAGGATGGCAAAAGGAAGATTATTATGATGTATAGGAAGCACTACAAGGATCAGATTCTATTCCTTGTTGATGTTATGGCTGAAAAAATGGACCATAAATATATGAAATTTGATCATGGTAAGACTTCTTATCCTTTGATTTTCTTTCACTTTTACCTTATGGTATAACTATGTTTGCAATTGCTTCAACAACATCAGAAGGTTGAATGTTATATTTAACATTCTTTACATTCTTCTAACATTCGGAATATATGCTAGCTTTCTCTACACTTTCATGCTTATGTCATTTACCTTCCAATTTAGCTACAACATCTAACATAGTAGTAATTTGAAACGCAAACCTCTAATAGAGATCATCCATGGCATACATATCCATCCTTTCACAAGTTTCCTATTATAGTCCTTCTACCAAGTGTATTAATTAGTCATGTTTGGTGAACCTATGATATGGAAATTAATTTAATAAGAAATTGTACCATACTATGATCAAATTTAATGATTCATTAGTATCTTGCTTTCATCCTACTATATTTTTTCTAAGGTTTGCAACTAAGGAATAAGAATAAAATTTTACATTACAATATTTTAACATGTCTACCAAAGAAGATATCGAGTTGGGTTGAACATATTAATATCATGTTTTAGTAAAATTAGTGAGTATATGGAGAAAAAGATGAAGTTTCTACCACTCACTATTCAGCCCTTGCAGCTCACAAGAGATGATAAATGTTTGAACATGGAACTAGGGATCATCATAAAAATTCCCATTGAATGTAGGAATGTGAGTCATATCAACCATTTTGATTTTGCTCTCCTTAATGCTTTTAAGTGGGATGCAAACTACTTCATAAATTTTATCTAGTACATCCATAAGAAGAATGGATCATCCAAGCCATCAAAGCCTCCATTCAAATGAAGATAAGACATATGTGAAATGATGTATTTCTTTGAATCATTACAAGTATAGCTCATGACCCATGGATAAAGATCTATAAATATTATTCCCCTAGAACCATTCATGTTGTAGCAATGGGAGTGTCTAGGAGAAGGTCCTACCTACTTCCCATCATGTATGTGCTTGTACTCCTACTCCACAATGATATCATAAAGCTTTTTCTTCTCATTAGTAATATACTTTGATTATTTGGGTGACATGAGTTTGTAATCTACCAAATTCTTGATGAAGCCTTGATTAAACAAAAGCTTCTCAAAAGTGGGAGATGTAGTGTCTCTAGATTCTTTACAAAATCATCCATGTGCATCATGCCATCATCCCAGTTTGTCTTGATGAAATTTTACCATGATAGAAGCTGTTGCCTTATTCATCATATTTTTGAAAGTAATTTGAAAAAATTGAGGCTTCTACTTCAATCTATTTTCAACGTTCAATTCAATCATGCTTACTTTAGTTCTTTATTTTCTACAAAATAAACAACTTAAAAAAAAAAGAAAAGTTGTGAATGTAAATAGTTCTAGAATATTTTTCCCTAAAATAGAATCAATGATAATGGTTTCACTAGTTTTGAACCAATGGGATGTATCATATGGAATGTAGTGCAATCTAGTCATAAGCTTGAAAGACAATGTTGAGTGGATTGCCAAGAACACATGTATATTGTTGCATTCAATGAATATAAAAGAGATTATAATACATATAATATAAATAAAGACCATGTGTTTTCATGGTGGGGAATAGGAAGAATATTTATAATTTTTATGAATTTTATAAATATAAGAACAAAAAAAACATAAACACATACACATCACAATCCCTCTTGGGCATAGATGCAATGCTTGTGTTACAATCCATCTTGGAGATAAGTGAAATACTACATATGAAATGCAATAAAATGACTTTTTGTCACAACCTTGCTAGCCTAACATCATGTCGTATAATTGTGACATCCTTGGATAAGGGTGAATTGTTACAACTTATGAAAATGAGAACTAAATAAATATTTTTATAGTTTTAAGTGTTTTATGAATGGTTTATTGTTTAAGGCATCAATAGTGCAATAAAGAAAAACCATAACCTTTATTCCTTATGCAAACACTAGACCCCACATTGACCAAATGGTTCTATGCTACATTAGTAAGATAGCACTTTGACAAAGTCTAGCTATACTTGTGAAAATGATAACTTAGAACACATAAAATAGAAAAGGAAATCAACTTACCTAAGAAAGGAAGAGGTCTTCACACAAAATAGACACCAAAAGCCAAAATAAAATCAAATTTATACATAAGATATGTATGAGATATTATCTCAAATATTTATAGTTTTTTCATGGAAATGGAGAAGGTTCATTAATACCTAGGCATCAATAAAGGTTTTTCAACATAGCCATGATCAATCAAAATGTATTTTTGATCCTTTGGTCTAAACTTTGGTAAGCATGGGGTGCTTTGATGTAGGGTAGTTAGCACATACTCTCCCTCCTCTCTCCTCCCACCCACCCCCACCCCCCACCCATAATGGTTACTAGGTGAAAGCTGAAACTTAAGGGAGCATGCCAAAGAAATTATAGTACATATAAATGAAGCTAGAATTATTTTTAAAAACTTGAAAACATGCACAAGACCTTAAATTATGACATAGTAGTCTAGAGTGCATCTTGAAATATTAAGAACCTTAATTAAACACACTAGACTATAAACATTGAGCACATGAAATACTTTCCAAATCTATGGGCTATAATAGATGTACAAATTATCACTGGTTGTCTTATCAATGTTTCAAGGTTTAAAGTAAAATAGAGTCATCTTGCTCTAGGATTTGTTATTAGAGCCTTAGGTTGATTATTATTGAAATTTTATTTTAGATTTTTTGTATTTATTTTAGATGGCTTCTTAGAAGAAATAGGATTAAGCCTTGAATAAAGACATGAAAAGCATGAAATATGCCTTTCAACTAATGGTTGAACGATTGGATGAGATTAGTTCAAAGGTAGATAAGAATTCATGTTCCAACTATATTCAGACTCATAGTGATGATGACCATTCTTGTTCAAATGGTGATAAGAAAGTTTCTTAGCCAGGTGGAAGGAGAGCAGATGGGGAGGAAGAATATTCTAGCTATGGGAAATGTCGAAATCTATCATCCTCAAATTCCAAATGAAGAAAATCTAAATCCTCATGTTAGAATTCTAAGAGTTTTATCAATTGACATTTGCTTCTTCTTATGGAAATCTTGATGATGAAGATTAAATAAGGCTTGCTAGAGTGTTCAGAAATTCTACAAGACTCCTGTATGTGGAATTAAAAACTTTCAATGGTATAAATTACACTAATGATTTTGCAAGTTGGATGAAGACACTTGACAAACATTTTGAGTTAGAAGAGGTACCAAATCAATCAAGGATACTAATTGTTGAATCCATATTAGAAGATATAATTTTAACTTGGTGGAAAAAGAGTTCTAAAGTTATGAGAGGTAAAATGGCCAAATTATCAAGTATTGAACTCTAAGGAAATATAGGTTGAGATGAAAATTTAAATAATCCTTGCAAAGACAAGAGATAATCATGAAGCTAAAATTCCTTAGGAAAGAAGACAAGGATGTCAAGAATTTTTCCATTAAATCTTTTAAAGTATTACATCAAGCTAAGGTAAACTAAGAGGAATATGAACATGCTTCAATATTTCTTAGAGGTCTTAAAATGATGTATTATCAAGAGTTATCATTTTATTAACCTCAAACTCTTGATAATACTTATGACTTGGAAATTAAGAAAAAAAAAGAAAATCAATGGATTCATGTGTAGAAGTAAACAAACTTCAAAAGGAAAGAACAAGGGATCCAAATCAAAGAAGGAATCCAAGTTAAAATATCATGAAAAAGATAGTAGCCATGATAAGAACAAAAGGAAGAGTGATGAGAAGGGTAAGGCCAAGAAGAACCAAAGGAAGGTAGGCAAGGGTCAAGGCAGTAACTCATCCAAGATTCAATGCTTTAAATATGGAGAGTGGGGATAAAAATAATGGGAATGTCCACTTTGCAAGGTCACCAAGGATAAGGATGTACAAATTATGGAAACAAAGGAGACATCAAACCAAGATCTTCAAAGAGGTAATCCTCATGCTATGAAAATTAAGGAAGTTTTTGAATTGAATTCTAATGCATTTATGAAAATGTAAATAAAAAGGATCATCTAACAAGAAAATTAATATTTTGGGTTAGTGCTAGATGTTTTCTTAGTGGGGATTGGATTCATATTTTGATTTATGGGGGATTTTAAAAAAAATGTTATTACTTCTAGGATAGTTTCTAGATAGTGACAAATCCTCATCCTAGATCATGTAACATATGTTGCTTGTCAAGAGACATCTCTTAAGAGATGAGAGAACAATGTGTCTTGAAATTTAAAATTGGGAGTTATCATGATGTTATAAAATTTGATGTACTGGCAATTGATTTTGCAATGTAATTCTTAGAAAACAATGAAATTTTGATAATGCTATTCAATTTGGTGGAGTAAGAAATGTATAGAATGCAGCTAGACCTGATGGAATTCATAAGTTGATTCCTAAGATTGCATTAGGCATATTCTCAAGTTATTCTATATCTTATTAATATTTTCCTCAACATATTTACTCATGAATGAGGCCCTTGTAGAATGACCTCTACTTCATGTCATTAGGTGATAATCAAGTCAATCTAGGATTTATTTCTGGAAATAATAAACACATGGATTTGTATGCCATGATATAAAAAAGGCTTAAGGGATTAATCATTTCATTCAGAATTTCTTATGAGATGTAGATTTAGTCAAACATGGATCAAAGGGATCCTCTATAGTACTATCAACTAGCATTGAACTTATGACCTAGGGTTTCCATATCAAGGGTATTACCACTAGGCAAATAGTTCATTGTTACCATAACTCTTGGATGTGACATTACTTTAGTAGGTCCTATTTGACATTGTACATCAAGAAACTTGTAGGTAGCATGCATAACTTTATAACAAAACTCAATGTAAAAAAAAAAAGTAAATTTAATTGAAAATAAATGTAAACTACAAAAATACAATGGCAAATTTAATAATTTACATAGTAGTTTCCCAACATAGCTACATCTATGCTTTAAGATTAGGTGTATTATTCTGAATATGTGTAGGTGTATTATTATGAAAATGTAATTGAAATAATAGATCCCTTACAAGGTGGTTGTCCTAACGGTGGATGTCATGTAGAACCAAAGCCACTACCTTGCAAAGTATAATATAACTAGGCTCTATGTTGCAGTTATAAAGTACATGTTTCTTAGAACTAAAGATACAAATTCTTAGTGTCTAATCACACAACTACATAGGATCTAATCTAATGATAAAACAAGATAACTTTTTATAATGGTGATCTATCCCATATAATTAGATATAGTATTTTCCAAAGTATGATAAATTAAGATGTAGTTATCTTGCAAGAATCACTAATATCATGTAGTTCAAGTACAATAAAAAGCATATGGAAAAGGAAGTAAATCTTACAACATTTAAGAATCCAACCAAATGAATTACAAGCATATCTTGAACCAAATCCTTGTAAAATAGCTTTGAAATCCAAGTTTTTAGCATAAAGATCACTTGATATAACTAATATCATACATTTTTACAATCAAAGATCATAATACTATGGATCAAGAACTTAGAAGGGGGGTTGAAAAAATTTCCTAATTTAAATTGCACCTATCACAAAAAACACCAAATTTTACATGGTTCCACAAATTGGGTACTTCCACACTTAGATGGTAGAATCTATGCACACCTTCAGACTTTGTTTCTGAAAAAATGTGGTTTGAAGGGTACCACACCTTATACAAGCTCTGAGCTCTACATCGAAGTGTTTCATCACTATGAAACTACTCAAACGTAAGATCCCAACAAGCTTAGAATGTGGTTTCAAGGATCCCACAACCTTTACAAAATTGAGCTATGCTCTGGAGTGTTTTGATGCTACAAAACCATTCAACCTCATAAGGTTTTACTAAGCTAAATGTGGATGCCTTCTCATAAGAAGCACATCAACCACACAAGGCTACAAGAAAAAGAAAAAGATACAAGGAAAGAATGTAACTAAATTTACAAGTCCTTGTCATTGAAGCTCAATACAACATACAACCAAGAAAATGATGTTACAATGAAGAACAAGAATAAAATAGCATAGATAAGACAATGATTGATCTAATGTGAATAGTTCTTGCACAATTTCCAAGTTTTTGGTATCTTCTTATAGCATTGGAATTTTTAAAAATTCCTAAAAATTTGTGCAACGACTACCAAACAACTAGTGTACACATCTCCTTCAAGGTCAGGACATCTACCTGAGATTGGACTCAAATTAGAAGAAATGTGTCACTGAAAATGGAACATATTCTATGGGATGTCTCTATGAAGATGTCTACTCTAAGATAGACTTGTCTACTATTTCTAGGAGACGTCTCCTCAACTTTTGAGCTTTATCTTCTAAGAATTTCTCTTATCAATTTGTCTTCTTCTCAACCATTGGAGCATCTTCATTTGGTTTGTAAACTTCCTTTTTAGTTCATGCTCATTCATGCTCTCAACTTTCCCATGTGGTCTTCTCTTTATCATTTCATTGTAAATATCATCTCCTTCAGTTCTCATATTTCATTATGGAGTTCTTATTCATGTCCTCCAAATACATTATTCACAACAAACATTCTATGTTCTTCATTTTCTATAAGGTTTTGAAATACCAAAGAGTCAACAATCTCCCCCTTTTTGGTACTGTACAAATTTTAAGAAAATGGGTTAGTAGATGTCAAAATCAATTGAGCTAAAGATGATGCATCCTTAATATAGTACAAAACTAATTAGCCATTAACATACTTGTGAATTTTTGAATGAGGACATTTATCACCAAGAACCTAAGAGCATTAGTACCATCATAATGTCAAAATATATATTTAGAAAGATAATCATTAACATCCTCATAAGTTTAGAGCTCTTCAAATATATCTATCAATTATGTCCATAAGGCAAATGTGTCCATTTGATATGTCTATTCAAATATATATGTCATCAAATATGTTCATAAGGTTATTATTGTTTAATAACAATGTTGCTTATGACACTTGTTCAAATATATCCATAAGATCATAATCATATTACAAGGCACCACATTTATATCACAATTACGTATGACATCTAAGATAAGATCACCGTAGTTATGGATCAATCACATATGATATCTAAGATAAGATCATGAAATTCTCCCGCTTTTTGGACATCATATAAAAGGAGTAAAGCCTAGCAATAAGATATATCAAACAATAGTTAAAGAATATACATTTGCCATCAAAGTAAAATTTCTCAATTCATCTCCATAATCAGAAGATATGCACAATACTTTTCATATGAAGAAAAACCAGTACATACATATCTAGCTTAAGAGATAGATCAAATTTTAGAACTAAATCAATACATACAAAAATTTCTAAGATGTTCACATTGATCACACGTATCTTAGGGAAGCTTAAGGTAAATTATCCATTTATTTTCAAAACTCCCTAAGAGGTTTTCATAATTTTAGAATAGAAGTGTGAGTACTTCATCTTACTTTAGCATGAATTATTTAACAATAAGGAACTCGAGTACTCAAAAGAGTATATATTCATAGTATGTCAATGATGCAGTACTCTCATAGAGATATATTCAAATGAATTCTAGATACTTGCATAATTAATTATTACTCTTAGGTAACATAAATCTTTAAGGATTGAAACAAAAGTATCTTTCTCTTTTACTTTCAATTTTGTACCAAATGGATATGCCTTATTTTACCTACCTAAGAATTATGTCTTGGAGAAGATCTTTGTACACCTTCCAAGTATTGATGCTTCCTAATAATTCATGAGGTCCAAGCTTCTCATACATATGTGTTTATCTTTTCTTTAACATTTCCAAAACATGAAGCTAATTTTTCATAATCTTACTTATTCAAGAATGCTGAGTAATCCAACAAGGTTTATAGAAAGATAAAAATATTAGAAAAAAATTAATAGGAACAAATCATAACAAATTTATCTTTCTTGATCATCCAACTATGTATTTCTTCATTGTTTTCCTACAAAACTTGGTCCATGTTCTCATGTTAGTAGCATCTTATGATAATCATGGGTATAACAGCATTCTTGATTCTCAAAATCAAATATTATTAAAAAGAAACAAAACCTTTTTAAGGACATTTAAGAAACTAAATAGTCCAAGAGATAACATGAGATATAGTCATATTACTTTGATCTCATTTTTTGTGAATTAAGATATGTGTTTCCTTTGATGAAAAGAATTCATAAGATACTCAAAAACAAAATCAAATTTTAACTAGAAAGAAAGAAAATAGAAACTTACCATGACTTACCTTACTTTCTTATTGATGTAAGAAATACTAATGAAGTTTTAGATGAGGTCCTCCAGCATGGAGTACCTTCTTAGCCTTTGATTCTCTTTCATTAGTGTAGATCCTTTAATTTGTTTTGGTGTGTGTCAAAATATTAAGAAAAATGGATTCTAAGGTTGTTTACATGGTTTTATGGTTATTATGTTTGTAGGACTATGTACACGGGAAACTAAGATGAGTTGAAGAGGACAAGGAATGAATTGTTTAGAGCTCAAATGAGGAGGTTACCCAAATGATCTTCAAAGGAATATTCAAAGAACATGGACAAGGACAAGATATTGTATAAGAAAAGTTATCATCATCAAAGCATGCGAATGATTAAGGCTATGGACAAGGAATGATGCATTCAAAAGACAGAAAGTGAAAGAAAGACATCTCTAGAAAATAGTAGACATCTTGGTAGAATTGGAGTGAACCTAGGCAAAGATGTCTTTAGAAACAGTAAGACATATTTCTCAGATAAAGACATCTTTCATGAGCCAAAGATGTCTTTATAGGATGAAGACTAGTTACCAAAAAGACATCTTCCACAAGAAAAAGACATCTTCTAGAATGGATACTTTAGAAAGACATATTTCAAGAAGCAAAGAAATCTTCCCAATATTGAAGGAAAATTTAGAGAGATGTCTTAGGCATGAGAAAGATGTCTCCCATGACTATTATTGACTATTAGCTAGTTATTGCATGAGTTCTAAGATGGATTTAGAAATAAGATACTTATAAGAAGCGTTAACGTGCAGTGGGAAAAGTGCAATCCTTGTTGTATTCATTATACTATCATTTGTAATTATTGAATTCTTTGTTGCTCCTCATTGTATTTTCATTTTGGCTTTGTAAATTGTGCTATACCTAACTATACAAGGATCAGCAAATAAACTTGCAATTCTCCCTTGTAATTCTTGTTCTTGTTGCCCTACGAGGTTGATATCCTTGAGCTTGTTGGGATCCTATAGGATTGAGTTGTTGGTGTTGCAATACAACACTCTAGTGTGAGGCTCAAGATTGTAAAGGTTGTGGAAGCCTTGAAACCACATTTTCAAACTTGATAGGACCTTGTGGGATTAAGTGATTGGTGCTACAGTACAACACTCTAGAGTGGGGCTTGAAGACTATACAAGGTGTGGAACCTTCAACCACATTTTAAGGGTAACAAAGTTTAGAGGTGCACTTGTGATCAACCCTCTGAGTGTGGAGTACCAAAGTTGGGGAACCATGTAAATTCATGTGTGTGATTTGTTTCAAAAAGGCTTAATTTGAGGAACTTATTCATCCTCCCCCTTCTAAGTTTAATGATCCATAAGCTGTATCAAAGCCTGATGCTCTTCTCTGTCATCATCAACTTCAAAAGTAAACAATGGAAAAGACAGATTACACAAAGCCATCCATGTTTAGCAAATTCAACTTCACCTATTGGAAATCTAGAATGCAAGGATTCTTTGAATCCATGGAGCTTGAAGTATGGGAATCAATTCTAGAAGGCTACACTCCACCCTTCAAAGTTACCACCACATCAAGCCTAAAAAAAATGGTCTCAAAGGAAAAGGATAAGTTTATGTTTGATTCAAATGAAAAAAATTTATATTATGCATTAAGTAAATATGAATTTAATAGGGTATAAGGATGTAAATTAGCCAAAGAAATTTTGCAAACTTTAGAAGCTACTTATGAAGGAACCTCCAGTGTTAAGCAATCAAAATTGTTAGTTTTGCAAAGTGAATACAATAAACTCAAAATGAAAGAAGGTGAGAAAATCAAAGATTATTTTTTTAGAGCTAATAATCTTATTGTAGTAATTAGAGGAATATGGAAGGATATGCTTGAAAGTGATGTAATTATCAAAATGATTACAACTCTACAACCAGATTTTAGACTTAAGGTCACAACCATGGAGGAAATAAGAGATTTTGCAACTCTAAAATTTGAGGAACATCAAAGTACTCTTATTGCCTATGAAAGAAATCTCATAAGTGAAGAAGCAATTCAAGAAAGACCTATTTCTCTAAAGACTACCTCCAAGGAGAATGAGATTAATGAGCATGATGAGAAAAATGAAGATGAGATTGCTCTTCTCTCAAGGAGACTACAATGATTTCTTATAAGAAGAAACAAAGGGGCACCTCAACAATAGCAAAGACCTAATTTTTTTCAAAGGTAGAGAAAGAGGTAGAAATTTTTAAATTCTTCTAATCTAGATTTTTCTTCCATAGAAAGTTAGGTTTGTGAAGGAAGAGGCCATATGACCTTCGAATGTCCTAGTGATCCATGTGATAGCAAGGTACAGCCAAGGAATAGATCCAAAGATGAGGAACCAAAAAAGACCAACTTTTATACAAGTTGGAATGATGGTGAGCAAACTAAAGAAGAAGCATGCAGTTCTTTCAAAAATTCACATCTTATATGCATAGCACTTACCAATGAAAACTCCTTACTTGTGGTTGAACAAGATGGTAAGTGTGATAAGAGGTATAGTAAATTTGAAGAAGAAATTTTTATTTTACATCATTTGATTAGGAAGGCAAAGAAACTAGTACTTTCTAAGTTAGATGTTATTCATGCTGAAGTGAAGGAAGAAATCTCATATATAAAAGTTGAGATTCAACAACTAACCTCTTTGAATAAGGATTGCACCAAGATTCAAGAAGAAGAAAATCAACCAAAGAATTTAGATGAAGCAACACATGAAAAAGCAAGCTCAAGCTCAAACTCAAGCATAGTAAGGTTTGATAATTTTGATCATAAGGATAATATTTTGTTTGTGTGTAAAAATTTTGGCAATAAGAAAGCTCTTAGCTATGATGATCATAGTAGAATTAATGCTTGGTCATGTCAAAAAGGCTTAGGTAAGGAAATTGTGCTTGTACCAATAAATGAAAATGAAGGGAAGTGGAGTCTTGAAAATAATGCAAAAGGTGATCAAGAGTTCTATCACAAGGAACATGAAAAAATAGAAACATCACACATACAATCTAATGAAAGAGAACCTAAGGATGATGAATTACTTCATGATAGAGGACCTCACCTCAAATTCCATTAATCTTCTCATTTTATCGGCAAGCAAGGTAAGTCAAGGTAAGTCTCTATTTCTTTGCTTGCTATTTATTAAGGTTAGTATATGAGAAATCCTACATTATTTATGTCTTAGATAAAAAATGGTGGAATAAGTGTCTAGATCATTTCTTATGTTCATAATATTGACAATATTAGTTTTGTGAGGATTTATAATAGCACTTGTCATAATTTTCCTTGGATCTTTATCTTATAACAATTCTAGTTTGATTTCTTATTGTGCATTCATTCATGCTTAATCTAAAATCCTTTTGATGGTTTGTTTCTATGCTCATAGTCTTTGGGATGATTTTTATAAGATAAGACAAACCTCTAAAATGTTATCAATATTGCTAGTTGAAGATCTAGATACTCACATATTTAACTCAATGTTTACCTACAGTTATAGTATTTTTGGCAAGCACTCTAATCAAGTTGGTTAAGTATGGCAAGCACATGTACCATGGTCCAATCACATTGATCAAATCCATGCATCTATCAAAAGGATTCTTGATGATACATATTTTCCTTGCTATTGACCAAGCACTCTTCTAGAATTCCAGATTTCACATCCTAAGGTCAGGATCCACCACTTGCCCACAATTCTAGTATTAGTCACTTCAACACTTGTGTGATTTCTAGCTTCCCATTGAATTTGAGCCTATTTCACTAGTGATGAATAGAGAAAAAGTAGATGGATGAATTTTTGTTGAGTAGACATTCTATTGATCAAGGCATCACTTTAAAATCATTTGGTACTCTTATATCATCATCAAATCTATAACTCACTCATCTACCATTATCTTATCATGTGAGCATTCATAAAGCACATTAATTGATTTTTCATATATACACTAAACACACTCAAAAGAATATAAAAATCAAAATTGATTAATCATTAATACCAAAAATAGATACATAAAAAATCATACTAAAGAAATAACTAACCAAAATTGCTAGATTTTTATTCTCAAATACATGCACACAAAACCACATCAAAATAAACAAATAAGAAAATTAGATAATGATATATTATTTGATTCAAAAAAATGAACACAAAGATACACATCAAATAAACAAATCATACTATACCATTGAAGCCATTACGTGGAGGACTCTTCTCCCATAATTGAGTTTAAGGTTGTTACCTTAAAACCTTCTTTTTTATCAATGTTACCAAATGGCTAAGAAGGTGATTTAGATGTCTTGTAGCATCCCAAGTGTTGAACTTATTCTTTAGAAGCATAAAATAATTTATCTCATTTCTTGGAGGATAATGGTAAAGGAGGGGATGAACGTGAATCCTCACTAACCATTATGTTCTTCTTTCTCTTATTAAAATACTTTCATCTATGAGATGATGAATTTCATGCCATGAAAGAAGTATGATTATTATGGTACTATCCAATGGCATATGATGATGGAAAATAATGATAGTACCTTGCATTAACAAACTAGACATGTTCCTACTATGGTTGATTTAAAATTTCCTCCTATAATTGGATAGAGAGCCATGATGGACATTTTTGAACTTGTAACTACTAAGATAGTTATGGTGGATATGGCCAATATTGATGGGATATTATATAAGGTATTTGATTTATAACCTATTGAGTTTCATGATAGAAAGGAGAATGACGTGTAAATAATTTTTATCATATAGAGGGAGCACTTCATGGTGCCATGATCCAAGGATTAGGTTGCATCCCATGTTAAAGTTATGACTAAAAAGATGAATCACAAAGATAAAGATTTTGATCATGGGAAGGCCTCTTATCCTTTGTTTTACTTTGACTAATCTTTCCTTGTGGTGTAATTTCCTTTAGATCTACTTAAAAAAATTTGTTTTTTAAATCCTTAAGACATGATTCCATCTTTTGATTTACCAAATTCCAAAATTTTATCAAAAAGATTTGCTAACGTTCTTTTTTAGTTCTTATGCTTTCTTGCACAATGGCTTCAACAACATCAAAAGTTTGAATCTTATATTCAACATTTTTTACATCTTTCTAACATTTGGAATTTACTTTGACTTCCTTTACATTGACATGCTTATGTCATTCACCTTCTAATTTAGTCATAACATTTAACATAGTTGTAATTTGAGCCACTAACCTCTAATAGAGATTATCCATGACATAAATGTCCATCCTTTCATGTGTTTAGAACTATAGTTATTCTATTGGGTGCATTAAATGGTTTTTTTTTGTTAAATCCATGATCTAGACATTAATTGAACATAAAATTTTACTATTCTATGGTCACATCCAATGATTCATTGGTATCCTTCTTTCATCTTGCTATCTTATTTCTAAGGTTTATAACTTGGACATAAGATTGAAATCTAATGAGTGGCAAGGTACCCCTACACTCAATCATACGAATACAAGTGTTTCATGCATGATGTAGTCAAACTCCAAGGACCAAGTGCTTATGCGCCTTAATGGAACACTTAGGGTTGATCAATCATTGTCTTTCCAAACTTACTTGTATTGTCGCAGTTGTATGGTTAAGTAAGCTTGAGGTATATGATTTTTATAGCTTTTGTATTTTTTTTATGTCTTCTGCTAATAAAGGAGAGGAAGAGAGAACTAAGTGGCTAACTTACATTAACTATTCATTAACTAAGTTCTAAATGTTCCTAACACCAGTATCTGTTCCCACTTGCCGTACACATCCTAAACTAGTGCAACGCTGCTGGGATTACCAAACACTAATCATTACTGGGTTACCAAGCACTATACACATGCTTAAAGAGATCATACTAAGTGTATTTAACTAATGGGGTTGAAGGTTGAGAGAGATATTAATTAACTAGGAAAGCGTTAAATAATCATTAATTACCAATTAGCTTAATCTGTATGCTACAAGGTTTATCATAAAGTTCATATTTATTTCTGTACACAAAATTGTGCTCAGGTACAAATCGCTCGAATAAATATCCATTCACTCTATGACTCCTACTACGGGCACACAGAAATAATTCTAACTCTGGAATGACAAAATTGCAAGAGTCTGGCTAAGGGTCTAAATCTAATTATTTTGGAACCAAGGGTGCCATCTTTTATTTATAGAAGATGAGGCAAGGCACGATATCGCATGGTGGATGTGATATCGCATACACGATATCGTGTACGTGATATCACGGTTCATCATACCCCCATGACTGAATGAAAACTCTTCCTCAAGTTCCTTACAAAATATTGGAAAGGTATGAGATTATTAACTTGAATGACAACTAATGGTGATTGGGATGACATGTGAATGGATCAACATTACAATACATGACAACATTAGTGTTCATGACTACAAGAGTGAACACTATACATAATTGACATCTAGCCTTATTTGACAGCTGAGAGAGAAGAGAGAGAGAGAGAAAAGGAGAAGACGTGTTGCTACTAATGCCAATATTGCACCTTCCGTTGTCCATCCATAGTCGTGCCATCAATCTTATTCCTTACATAATCATTCCAGCACCAGTCCATCCTAAGTGTTTCCTCCAGGTCCAATCCATTGCTGTATGATTGTCATCTACACACACAACACAGTTACATATGAGCAAGGATAAGTAAATCACAATATAGTTGATACCTTGCCTCGGTGTAAGATCCATTGGCTGAGTTGTGATATGGCTAATACGGATTCTAGAGATATAACACTGCTGACTATCCAAGGTGTAGGGGTTAGGAAAATTGAAAAAATTAGACCAGGGCCTCCATGACTAAGAGTGATCCTCCTATAGCAATAGAATAGAAAAAGATAAGGAATAAGAAATATGGAGAAAAAGAAACAACAATAATATCGATAAAATAGATGTCAGAGATGAGAATGAAACAAAAAAATGTTGATTGCAGAAATGTTTAAGGGAAAGAAGTTAACTGATGCACCAAATAGGAATGCTAGTGGGTCCTCCCCAAAGTAGGCTCATGCCCTTTATGCCCTGACAAACCCACATTCAAAGAGTCCATAGGCTTTGGAAATGTTTTTTGGAAGTAAGAGTTAAAGACTTAACCACAAGAATCCACCAAAGAGAAAACAATGCATCAACCAAAATAGAGACTCCTGATACATCCAACAATGAAGTGGGATATGGAGAAAAAATGATGCGAAGAAGAGAATGAAATGGAGTCCTAAGAACAAGGTGGTGTACAGCCCCCTGTGTATTTATGGTTAATGTGACTAAGTAGATCTCATTCCAAATCCAGCCTTAAATAATCCACAACCAATGACTTTGCATTAATACACTTGGCCAATCCATCCACTTGAAGTAACAAGAATGCTTCCGCCAAAGATTCAACACCATTCTGAGGAAAATGAGAAAGGGAGAAGTAGGAAGCAAGAAAGGGCCTTAGTTAAAGGGAATACATTTTTTTAGTTCCATAACTAGTGCTAGTTGAAACACCACTAATTTTGGCCTAGCACTTTTAGACAAGAATTAAGCTAAGTCATGCTGCTGTCCAACATGAGTATAGCGTGATCAAACTTGGAGGCCTCCAAAACAGCCCCCGATGGCCCATGATTCAACAGGCAAGGTCCCCTCGGGGCCCACAGGTGACTACACCAACTTCCAGCATCCAGAATCAAAAGTTTCAGGTTCAAAACATTTGGTTTTGGCTAAGTACACTTTGGTTACTTTTTCAGATGCTGCACAACGTAAAGATTAACGTCACCAATTTTTAGAGCCCCAAAACTAAGTCAAAATGACTTGATTTCAAGGGTGCAAGTCATCCTTAGGGTCCACTATTGATAACTATGGGTCCCAACCTTTAGAAATTCTAGATTTTAGCTCAAAATTACAAGTTTTGGAGGTCACACTACAAGTCACACTGGATGCTAGAAAAGCGAGGCAGAGTTAATCCTCCTTGATTTTCTTTGTAAATTTTTATCATTTGAGGGCTTGTCTAAATTATTTGTATTTTCATGGGCTTGAATGACCCACATGTTGTGAGATACATTGAATCTAGTCAAAGAAGACAAATATCTAGCACACATCCAACTTGTGCACAACTATCTAACACAGATACATTGAACCTGGTCAAAGAATGCAACTGTCCAACACCCATCCCAACCCTATAAATACCCTATCAATTCTCATAAACTGGGAGGCAAAAATTAGAGAGATTGGCAACTCTAAAGAAGGATAGAATTTGCAATCCTTGGGCGCTCAGCAAACTTGATTGTTGGCTTCCAAGTATTTCTCACGTTTATCCCATTTCATCATCACATCATCGCGTCATATCATCCACATGTGTGCAACTACACTTTGATCGGTGCATATTTCTGTTTAAGAAATACAATACAATTTCATTATTGCCTTCCATTTACATTATTTACTTCGGTTTATGCTTTGTTTACAATATAGCTCTATTTACACTTTATTTAAAATTCAATACGCTCTATTTACATTTCATATTGTTGTTTGCATTCCATTTACATCCTGTTTACGATAACCCTAGCGCTAGCCGTAGCTTATGTTGGGGAAGTCCTTGGTTGATCTACGTGCAGACCATCCAAGGCACTCTACCTTCGTTTACTTTTCCAGCTTACCCTTGGGCAAAGGCAAGGTCAACTATGTCTGCCCGACGATCTCTCGGTGTTTGTTTCCCTTCCAGCCTTACACCGACGATTTAGGTCAGTACAGTTTTTGACACTAGAAGGAGGGCCTACTCGCTTGTTGTTATTGGTCAAAACTTCACTACCTATCAAAACTCATCCATCTTGCCCATTTGAGTCTCCTTGTCCTTGTTGATCACACTGATCTTGTATCACGCCACGCTACAACTTCTTGCGATCCAACTCCATTCATCTACCCTAGTCCATTCATGGTTATCATGGAATATCCCTAAGCCAACCTAGTAACACTACCGATTGCTGACTTTGGGGCCAAAGCTTCAAACCCCGTGACTACTACAGAATCCATAACCATTATTGAACACATAAATCCTCAAGGCCCTACACACCAATCCCTCAAGCTACAGTGCAAAGGCCCTATTCATGCGACTCTTACACCTGAACAGTATAATTTTATCTGTGTCAAAATCCAAGCCAACCTACCCATTGATCATGTAGAGAGGGAAGCTAAGCGAGAATATGAATTCATCCACAAAGGAGAACATGAGTTTATCCCTTCTACATTTTACATAATCCCACTATCTGAAAACCATCATAAACTCATATCCAGCTTCTTATGGCTAGAAGTCAAGCCTTACAACTACCTCCCATAGAGCCTCAAGATGAAGAAGATGACTTTGTAGCCCAATCTAAACATGGAGAATCATACCACACCGTTAGGCCCCATGCCCACACAAACCCATTATCCCATCCTTTATTGGAAGAAACTGTGTTTCCTTCTTCATCTACAAACACTCAAGCACATGTTCCCCATTCCATTCCTATCTTCTCCATGCTCAATAACATTCACTCTAATGCATCCACTTCCATCATTCCTCCACCAGTGCAGTCCCAAAAACTCCTCCAAACTAACGTAGGGTCAATCTTCCAACCTCAAGTAATTGGAATACTGTCAATCATACCAGCTTCCACATCCATCCATTACATACCCCAGGTACAGATTTATGGGGCACCATTGATTACTCCAACCCAACATGTGCAAGGTGTTACCTCACAACCTGTAACTGGGCAGTGGGCTCCACCGTTGGTCTCAGTCCCGAATACCATCCCACCATAACAAATGTTAGCCTAAAAACCTACCCTTCCACAAATAATGTAATAATTAAACCATTATCATCCACAATCCACTGGTTTGCCTACCACCCAAGAATGGGCAGACACATAAAAAATGATGCACTCATTGGCAGAAGAATTAAAATGCCTTAAAACTTTCAATAATGAGGAAGTCAAGGTACTAGATTTCTTTTAAGATGACCCAATTGACCCCTCAGTTCCACCCTTGACCTTGCCAAAAGGAGTCTCATTACCTCAATTAACCAAGTACAATGGAGAAGGGGACCCAAATGCCCACCTAGTGACATTTAGAACTGAAAGCCTTTTACTTCAAGCATGGCCTCATGTAATTTTGTGAGTGTTTGCAATCTCCTTAACTGAAAAAGCCTTAGACTAGTACCGATCTTTACCTCGTAGCTATATATCTTCTTTAGAGAGTTTTTTGCATTAATTTGTCACCCGTTTCAAGTACAATTTGAAACCTAAAGCCACATTAGATGGCTTGATCCAAGTTAAACAAGCACCATTAGAGCCAGTGTAGAAATTTATCCAAAGGTGGAGTGCAGACTTAAACAAACTTCACGAACCTATCCCTAAAACATATTTACTCACCATCCTTAAGTCAGCCGTGAATGAATTTATTAAGTCAAAACTTTACTGCTTGAAAGGCCACACATTGAGCCAAGCATTCATACAAATCAAAGACATAGAAGAAGCAGCACCAACAAGTAATGACCCAACCTACTCAACCATTAGGAGCCAATACATGAGGAAAGATAAATCCAAAACAATGGTAGCAGTAGTGGCTGAAGGAAAATAACCCGCTATCCCAAACAACTATGAAAGAACGACACCCACTCATACACCTGGAAATTCCTCAAATAGAAACAACAACACAGGTCATGCCCGTACCTTTGAAAGGAAAGACCCTGCTCAATACACGCCATTGCCCATGAAGCCTTCACAACTGCTTGATCAACTTCTAAAGGCTGGGCTAATTCAACACAAACAAATGTCTCCTGCGGCCTCACAAAGACATGATTGCTTTTGCGAATTGGCCAAAAATTCAGCTTTAGCAATAGCCAACAAACCTCCCATACCAAAAGGCTTTAGGTTGGATAGGATTTGTGAATATCACCAATGGTGTGTTCATGGGACTAATTACTGCTTTACGTTGAAATAAGACATACAACGCATGATAGATGGGGGTGAAGTAGTGTTTGATGAAACAAACCCGGTAAGGCCTCAAAACCAATCCATGGGGGTCTACAACGATCCTGTCAATACAAAAATCAACGATACCCCATATGTGATTAATACTGTCCATGTGGAAGACAGAAAAGACGTTCCTCGAAAGCCTTTTGTGATTTGCGGGCATTCAGAAAAGACACCTACCTCAATATATCCTCAAACCCCTTTTACCATGTGCACATTCCCCACACCATCAAAACCATTCATCATCCACATACCTCCTTCGATTGCCACCACAACAAACATACCATCTAAAAACTGACCCATTCCCTTTGTGGTCTAGGTGCCAAAAC
The DNA here is from genome assembly GCA_015680685.1 of Gnetum montanum. NCBI lineage: Eukaryota > Viridiplantae > Streptophyta > Gnetopsida > Gnetales > Gnetaceae > Gnetum > Gnetum montanum. The sequence goes on from MNCI01034627.1 coordinate 626,796, forward strand.
ACCTTGGCACACAATCCACCTCCACTTCCTGAAGACCTTTGCAAGAACATCTTGTCGATAGGCTAATAAGAGAGCGCTTGGAAAAAGAAAAAAGAGAGTGCATGGAGAGAGAAAATCATGGATATGAATTAGGACTGCCAAAGCCTACACTGCTAAACACCATCCCCATGAGTCTATCAATTAATGAGCCTAGTACAAGTCATCAAAACAAATATGAAGTCACGAGTCATATCCCAAACTCAGCATCCTCAGCTACTAACATAAAAACCCCTCCACGAGAAATACAAATGCTGGGTCAAATGGACCAAATCTCTATGGATAAGAATGTCCCAAACGGTAAAGACCTAGCAAATGCATTGACCCAGGTCACATAAGCCTTAAAACAAAAGAATACTTCTTTAAGTTTGTATGACCTAGTAATGACTTCACCAGTACATCGAGAGGCTCTCGTACGAATGCTAACTTCAATTCTTGTTAGTGAGGATCTTCCTGCAGATGAACCATCCATTTATGTAGTATTATCCCCACAATTTTAGGAATTGAAGACCACATCCTTAGAGTTCTGCGTTAAGGACATTAAGCTAGATGAGAAAACAAGGGAAATTACTACGGCCCCTATGTTCATAAGAATATAGGTTGATCATTTCAAAATACGTAGGATGCATGTCGATGATGGTGCAGCAACAAATGTAATATCTTTTTCTATCATCGAAAAATTGGGACTCACTGAACAAGTACAGCCCACAAAAACCTCTTTCTTGAGATCTTTCAGTGGTTCCCGTGTGGGAGTGAAAGGCATGGTTACCTTAGATTTCATAGCAGGTAACCAATTCCCTACATCGGCTGAAGTCATAGTGGTTGATGAAATTCCAAGGTTTAATTTGATCCTAGAACATCCTTGGCTAGCTCAACTTAAAGCTGTATCTTCACCAATCCATTAGGAGATCCACCTACCTTACGAGGGAGGTGAGATCATCATACATGGGGATACAACAGCATCGATCACTTTCTCATACCTTGAGGTAGGTCAAGGGTTAGAAATTAAGTTTGTTAAGCCTAAACAAGAAACCATGAACATACATCAGAATGTGAACCCAACGTTGACTCACAATCCAACTAGCACTGAAGAAACACAAGAAGACACAAACACGGGAGCCATTCCTGCTGATGTTTCTTGGTCAGAACTACCCTTTGATATCACCAATGAAGGGGAAGGTGAATATAAAATCATACCCATACACCTAGCCCCACATGTTAAGTTATAAAAGATCAATAGGCAACTCAACAACTAGAACGAATGAGATGAACTATCTGAAATGACATTAAACTACGAACTGTCCAAAATGATGTTAAACTATGAACTGTCTGAAATGACGTTAAACTACAACACGTTTGCAATGATATTAAACTAGCCACAATCAGAAATGGCCGGTTCCATTTAAAAATTATTGAAAATGTTACTACCTTTGTCCCACCATGACATAAAACTGGTAATCCTTTTTTTAACAACAGATGCAACAGTCCATCAAGACTTTAAACTAATGTACCAAGCCTAAAATGGCTTTAAACTAGAGCCAACAAATTATAGATTTACAAACTTCCATCATCTTACATTGAATTTTCACTTACAGGTTACAACTTACGATTTAGATTCTTGCATGGTCGTTGCTTTCTTTTCCAAGTATTTACCTTACATCTTGCTTTACACTTTAGAAATTTATGTTACATTTAGTTGCATACATATACTCTAGAAAACAAAGAAAAACTATAAAAAATATGAAAAATGACAAAAATATTTACATAGAACATCAAGGTAACGAAGGAATGCAACCATTTTATACCATAATTGAATTTAGGCCATTACATCAATCTTTATACATTCCATCAAACATCCAAAAACACTTAACGACTTAAAAGCTCATGGATGGGGTTGATCTCCAAGATCCTCTTCATCATCCGCCCCTGCTCCACTGGGGCCAGCTCCATCATTAACATGTCCCTACAAATAGAAAACAGAAAATAGAACAAAACAGTTAAGGGCAACAAACACTTGAAAATTTCACAAAATTTTAAAATCTCTGCGACCTTATTGTCTATTTGAAAATTTAAGTATAAGAATTTGAAAATTTTAAAATAGTGCAAATGGCAAGTCAACATCCGGCTCAGAACAGCCTAAAACTATCACTTTTTTGCATTGCTTTTCTTTCATTCATATATTCCAAATCTATGTACAATAGGTGTCACTTGATATTGTTTTTCTTCCTAGTTTATTTTTTGTAGGATCATGCATGTAGCATCACACTTTACAAAAGCAAGGTAAGTATTAGTCCACTATGACTATAAACGGGCATAGAACAGTCTTGGCTCATGACTTAAAACTAATACCACAGAACAGTCCTGGATCATGACTTAAAATTGATACCACAGAATAGTCTTGGATCATGACTTAAAACTGATACCACAGAACAATCCTGGATCATGACTTAAAACTAATACCATAGAGTAGTCCTAGATTATGACTTAAAACTGATACCACAAAGTTCTATCCAGTATGACACTAAACTGCTACATCCGTCCGCCATGACATGAAACTAGCATCTAGAGTCCACTAAGACCATAAACTAGTTTGCCTTTTCACAGTCTGCTATGACTATAAACTAGAAATTCATCATCCACTACGATGCTAAACTAGCATTGTCCAAGGTGTTATGACATGAAACTAATCCACAACAGTCCGCTAAGACTGTAAACTAGCGACATCATCGATGACCAGGCAAAAACTTAAAAAGATGTGTCGCTGCAATCGGCTTTAGCATGGATAAACACAAATGAGTAAGGATGACTTCTGCAAAAAGACACAAATGAGTAAGGATGACTTCTGCACGCATAAATAGTTAGGCTGTCTCCTGTAGGTGCGTTAGCATGGAGTTATGCTATCATTTTGTAGATGAAGGGGTTGCATAGATGAGTTGTGTTGCATCTGCACGGCTTGGGTGGATGTGTTTCACCCATTTTGCCGACCCCCCCTTTTTTTTTGAGCGTCCATTAGGCGAAGTGCGTTACGCCAGTTTATGAACTTGATTGTAATGCGAATGCGGAAAACGGGTGCTGCGTGCGTAGATTTTGCAAACGGGAAGCAGATGGTAGAGATGAAGTACAGTAAGAGCTGAGGGTAGGATTATAAGGGGAACAGGGATACACTTCTAAGTGGACAAGCTAACCTAAGCAGCCATATCAAAATGCTGTTTGTACTTCACCGCTCAGATGAATGTACCTTTGAACGACATCCTCGAAGCAAGTAACCTACAACCAAAGAAGAAAACAGAGGATACCATTG